>JADBJO010003457.1:0-62500 GCA_016801955.1 Conus betulinus | reverse complement strand
CTAAGTCTTTGTCACATATATTGCAATGAAATGGTAATGTACATACAGACCTGACCAGTTATTGTTACATGGAATAAGCTGAAAGCATAGAACAGACTGATTTAAAGTTAATGTTATAGGTTAGAAAAAAAATACAGTTGTGTTGAGATGCAGTTTTACTGTGTTTTTGTACATGCTGTAAATATTAAATTGAAACTGTAAATATTTTATTTTGCTGCTTTGTGTTCAGATCAGTCAGCTGGATATCCAAATGTCCGATGCCCAGGCCAAGTTCAAGGCCATGAAAGATGAAGTCAAGGCCACATTTGATGACCTCCAAATGTCAGTGGAAGCCCAGCGCCAAAAGCTGAACTTGGAAATTCAACAGAGAGAAGACGCCTTCCTGGCCGAAAAAAAATCCTCCAGATTAGACCTGGAAGACCTCAAAGGTGACCTGTCAGCTCACAGAAGTACTGCCCAACGTCTGATCTCCTCTGCCACGGACAGTTCTCTGCTGGCCATGGTGGGAAAGCTGAAGTGAAGTCACGTCTGGCTGCTCTGGAGTCCCAGGTGCTCCCTGACGATCCCAAGACGACACTGGGAGTCTGACCCTGAACTCTGACACAGTGAAGAAAACAAAGAAAGTGATCACTGCCAATGGCAAGCTGACAGATTCAAGTGCCTTTCAAAAGGTAAATTACTACTGTAACTTTTAATATTCTGTAAGATTCTCACATTGATAGTGAGACTACTAAATCAGCTTTTTGAGAGAAGGTATCTCTGATGAAGGAGTCAACACACTCTTAGCTACCCACGTTGGTATTTCAGCTCTGAACAGACTTTAGGTATCTGTACTGTATTGGTATTCATACTGTATAATCTGTATTAATCAAAGGTACGATTCTTGGAGCAGTGAACACGCTGTAAGGTACCCACATTGGTATTCAAACTGTATTTTCTTCTTTCAGTAACAATACTGCTATCGAAGCTCAGAGCACACTTTAAATGTCTGCATTGGTATTATTCATACTGTATTATCTGTTTTCATCAAAAGTGCTATTTCTTGACTGGTGAACACACTGTAAGCTACTCACATTGGTATTCATACTGTATTATCTGTTTTCATCAAAGGTGCTATTCTTGGACTAGTGTATACACTGTAAGCTACCCACATTGGTATTCATACTGTATTATCTGTTTTCATCAAAGGTGCTATTCTTGGACTAGTGAACACACTGTAAGCTACCCACATTGGTATTCATACTGTATTATCTGTTTTCATCAAAGGTGCTATTCTTGGACTAGTGAACACACTGTAAGCTACCCACATTGGTATTCATACTGTATTATCTGTTTTCATCAAAGGTACTATTCTTGGACTGTGAAACACACTGTAAGCTACCCACATTGGTATTCATACTGTATTATCTGTTTTGATCAAAGGTGCTGTTCTTGGACTGGTGAACACACTGTAAGCTACCCACATTGGTATTCATACTGTATTATCTGTTTTCATCAAAGGTGCTATTCTTGGACTGGTGAACACACTGTAAGCTACCCACATTGGTATTCATACTGTATTATCTGTTTTCATCAAAGGTGTTATTCTTGGACTGGTGAACACACTGTAAGCTGCCCACATTGGTATTCATACTGTGCCATCTTTTTCCATCAGTAGGAAGGAACTCAAGGGAGAGCCTCCATTCTGGAAGGTCCTGTTGTGCATTCCCAGTCCTCACCTGCGCCAGTAAACCCTGGTTCCATGCTCTTGACCTCACAGCTGTTGCAGACTGTGATTTGTGGCCTCCTGCCATGTAGAACTTCATTGCTGGAGCTTTTGAAGGCGTAGGGCTTCCTCTTGCAGTGGTAAGCCCATGTGTGATCTCCTTGAGCACTTGGTTGTGCCTGTGTGTGTACCTTCTGTGGGCTAGTGCTGCTTTGCTGAACTCAGGACATGTTCCACTGTTTTTTTGTTTGCCATGACAGAGTGGTACTATTCTTAAAGCAGTCAACACACTGTAGGCTACCCACATTGTATTCAGACTGTGTCATCTTTTTCCAGTAGAGGTACTATTGTTGAAGCAGTCAATACACTGTAGGCTACCCACATTGTATTCAAACTGTGTCATTTTTTTCCAGTAGAGATACTATTGTTGAAGCAGTCAACACAATGTAGGCTACCCACATTGTATTCAAACTGTGTCATCTTTTTCCAGTAGAGGTACTATTGTTGAAGCAGTCAACACACTGTATGCTACCCACATTGGTATTCAAACTGCATTACATAGTTTTTTTTCCATTTAAGGTACTACTATTGAAGCATGAACACAGTGGAGGCTGTCCACTTATCACTGCAGATTTGTAGTGTTTACTTGTTTTTTTATTTCATTTGATACTACTTCTAAAACCATGGACACACAAGCCATTCGATTGGTGTGTGCAAACGATACCTTTTTTTCACAAAATACTACTACTACTGAATCAATGAAAATGCTGTAAGCTACTCACAATGGTGTGCAACGTGTAGTGTTTTTTTGTTTGTTTTTTTGTTTTTGGTTTTTTTTGTTGTTGTTTTCCCCAAAGGTTTTACTATTTGAAGCAATGAAATCTCCATGTTTTTCAAGTTGTAGAACATATACAGAATCTGTTGTTTTTTTTCGCAAAAGCTATTACTGTTAAAGAAAAGGAAACGCTGTATGTTTCTCAAATTGGAGTGCAAACTGTATCTGTTTATTTCATGTCAAGTGTTGACGTTGGTTTCTATGGAAGGAGAATATCCATGTTTCACCAGCTGTATGTTCCCCAAGTCTCTGTTTCCCCATATCTATGTTTCCCCAAGTCTCTGTTTCCCCAAGTCTCTGTTTCCCCATATCTATATTTCTCCAAGTCTCTGCTTCTCCATATCTATGTTTCCCCAAGTCTCTGTTTCCCCATATCTATGTTTCCCCAAGTCTTTGTTTACCCATGTCTATGTTTCTCCAAGTCTCTGTTTCCCCATATCTATGTTTCTCCAAGTCTCTGTTTCTCCATATCTATGTTTCCCCAAGTCTCTGTTTCCCCATATCTCTGTTTCCCAAGTCTCTGTTTCCCCATATCTCTATGTTCCCCAAGTCTCTGTTTCCCCATATCTATGTTTCTCCAAGTCTCGGTTTACCCATATCTATGTTTCCCCAAGTATCTGTTTCCCCATATCTACGTTTCCCCAGGTCTGTGTTCCCCTGGCTCTACATCCCCCTGTTTTATATTCCTCTGTCTGTTTGCTTTTGACTGGGTATAAAACATATTAAAAGAAACAAACCTGAAAACAGCCATTGGCCCATCAACACCCAAACCTCTCCACCCATTACAACAATGCAAGCACCAAGTCACCCATGTCATTTTTTTTTTTTATTGAAAAAACAAAGAAAACAAAGAAGACACCGATATTGAGATAGTGAATTCAGTTAGTCATGGCACAAGTGTGCTGGGACAATGAATGGCACAAGTGTGCTGGACAAATGAATCAAGGACTGATTAATTGTATCCAGTAACAGCATCCCATCAAAATACCAGTAGTTTAAGAGGAAAATAATCGGTCTGTAAATAAAAATCAATGGCTATAAGAGAAAGTAGCTAATTTATCAGTGGAAAACAAGTGGTCTGAAAATAAAAATTAATGGCTATAAGAGAAAGTAGCTAATTTATCAGTGGAAAATGATCGGTCTGCAAGCAAAAAATTAATGGTTATAAGAGAAAGTAGCTAATTTATCATCATAGGGATAAGATGGGGGGGGGGGGGGGGGGGGGGGGATGAGGGTCAGTAAAATTGTTGATCAAATCTATAGTCAAATATTCAACCAGGGAGAAAAACAAAAAAAACATTCTTGGGAAAAAATGTATTTACTGATATTTACAGAGGACCTAATGGTCTGTGGAAGGTAATGCAGCCCCCACCCACCCACTCCCCACCAGGAGAGATTGCTCTTTTGATGAAGAAAAACATTAAATATCTCAGTCACATTTGATTTATGTGAACCTGAAACAGCCAAAAGACTACAGCATGACTCACATTCACATCGAAGAAAAAGAAAAAGGGAAATGATTATCGATTTAAGAACCAAAATCTTAAACCCATAAAATGGTACGGTTTTTGAGTTGTGAATATAGACCATATGTAAAATGAAAGCACTAAATCAATGTCTGTAAGATGGATTTGATTGACAAATTTTTGACAGGTTGATTTCAGTATATTGGTATTTTAGAAGCAAAATCTGTGGTGTTCTTTGGAGGAATATTTTAAGACAGACCCAATAAATCTGACATTCTAAACTGCCTCTGTTGCTTTTAACTGTTTTTGACAAACTTAAAACCTATTTCTGTGCTTTTAATGATGAAAGTAGAAGCAAAATACAATCCTTCAGTATTGATAAGTTGGGTATGAGGACCAACAGAAATTTGAAAGTGAAAGATGTATTAAAAAAAAAAAAATCAATGGTAACAATAACCCCCAAATAAGTATGATATAATTTTATGGCTGTAAACTACAACCTGCAGATGTGGAGAAATACTAAGAGAGGTCAGGGTTGACCAAATTATCAGGGAGGATTGCATATCGTATAGTATAGTATAGTATAGTATAGTATAGTATAGTATAGTATAGTATAGTATAGTATAGTATAGTAACTATAGTATAGTATTAAGAGCGATTGAGGCTCTACTTTTAAAGAACCTATTCATCTATCTAATTCTAAGTTTGATTTTTAGCATTGCGTGCAAGCTCAGTTTTTCAGAATTATTCTTGGCAAGTAAGGTTATGCAATGATGGTAAATTCTTCCAGTGTTCATCAAGTCTTCTCTTGAAAGCATCCACTGATGGTGCAGAAACCACTGACTCTGGGAGATTGTTCCAAATATTATTGATCCTGTTTGAGAAAAAGTTCACTCTAACTGCTAATTTGCTTCTACTCTTCTTCAGCTTCATTGAATTTCCTCATAACTGGCTTTTCGTGTCCTTTTCAAACATAGGTTTCTGGGTGTTGTACATTCCATTGAGGTACCTATAGGTTTCAATCATATCACCCCGAAGACGGCGGTAATCAAGACATGGAAGCTTCAGAATTTTCAATCTCTCAGGGTACAGTTTGTCTTTGAGATGGGCTCAGTGTTTTTGTTGTATGATGTTGTACATCCTCACTGTCACTACATAAACCTTTGGAATGCGGTTGCCAGACACTGTGACCATATTCTAACAGTGGCCTGACCATGCTCTTGAACAAAAGTACAAAAGTTCTTTTGGGCAGATGATCAAAAGATCAGCATATAAGTCCAACTATTCTGTTGGCCCTTGATGTAGTCTGAGCAACCTGTTCTTTGAACAAGAGTTTATTATCCACTACGACACCTAAATCTTTTTCCTTTTCAGTTTCTTTTAGTTTCACTCATGTTTTGTTGCCATCTGACTCTTTCCCCATGAAATACTTATTTTCATTACTCAGACCAAGCTTCAAAACACAACATTTGTCTGGGTGAAAATGCAATAACATTTGTTGGACTATTCTTGTAATCTGTTCAAGTCGTCTTGGAGATCTGTCAGACCGTTCTCAGTATCGCTTCTTACATAAAGTTTCATATCATCTGCAAACATCTTAGCAGTAGTCCTCAACCCTCTAGGCAAATCATTTATGTAAATCACAAACAGCAGTGACCCAAGCACAGATCCTTGCGGAATACCACTTGTCACACTGCCTTCTGATGAACTGGCTCCGTTGATGATGATTTTTTTGTCTCCTGTTACTGAGAAAATCTGTTACCCAGCCTAGGACTTTACCTTTAACTCCACTTGCAGACAGTTTCTATACAAGCCTCCTGTGTGGGACAGAGTCAAAGGCCTTCTGATAGTCCATATAAACCAAATCAGTTGAGCCTCCCTCTTCCAGTGTACTCGTCTATGAATCAAGGGCTTCAAGCCCATGTTCATGATATAATTTAAAGTCATTGTCGGAAAGGTAAATGAAACATAAGAGTTGACTGCACATCAAATTTGTGTATTTTCCATTGTTTTTCCTGTCATTTTGCTGGGCTATGAGCAACATTATCCCTCATGCCCTCTCTCTCATTCATGTGTATAGAAGCAGAGATCTACAGGACGTAAAAGTTGTGCTACTTGCTTTTTATTTACTGTTTGCTGCTCCCTTCCTCATTTCAAGTGCACAGGCCTGAGAGGGAAAAAGCGATATGAGAGAGAGAGAGGAAAAGACAATATGGAATGAACTGTTTACAAATTGCAGTTGCTGTCAGTGACATGTTTGGTTGGCTGTTGACAGGACAAGCCTGCTGATGCCAAGTGTCTTTGGTGTGGTGAGTACTGTCGCCAGTCTCATCTCAGTCTGGCTGTCAAGATTGCTGTATGTCCCTGTTTCTGTCCCTCATCCTTTATGACAATCTACGTGAGTCAAAATCTCAAAATTCAGAGTGAGAGATTTTGTGCAAAGATGGTTGTAATGAATATCTGTTGTAATAAAGGGAATATTTTCTTCTGACCAACTTTTTTGTGTGTGTGTAAGGCTTTAAAAAAAACTGATTGTGGTTATGGAAATTTGTTCAGCTGACCCAAAACTTTTTTTTCGGAACAGGAAAACTAAAAAAAAAGAAAAGAAAACAAAAGACCTCAAAATAAATAAGCAGACACGCACCCACACACACATGCATGCACGCACGCACGCATGCACGAACGCACACACACACACACACACACACACACACACACACACACACACACACACACACACACACACACACACACAAATCCAAACCCACCAATAAGAGACTAAATTCCTTCATCTGATGTTTTGTTCAGCCTGTTGAAACCCAAGGAGGGAAATAATTTCATGCCATTTCCAGAAGCTTGATATCTTGTTTTGAGTGGGCGAAAAGAGTGTTTTTCTTCTACTAAGAATTTCTTCATAAATCCAGTCATACTAAAAAGAATGTTTTCTTCTAGTCATGTCAAAGCTGTTCTTTGCATTATTTGTTCTTGTTGTACTACAGTGATGACTTTTTCCTTGACTCGGCAGTGCTCCCCATTACGCACATATGTGCATAAATGATGTACAGATTTGAAATTTGATGCACACATTTTTCACCTTTTTACGTCATAGTGAAGAACAATATTTCTGTGACGATATCTGTCTTCAAAATGTCAAACATAGTCGAAGCTGAGCAACTACTACTACTACCAACAGACGACAGTTCTTGTTTCAAAGTCGAATTATGTCCCTTACCAGAACACGAATGTTTAGAAAGACCTAATGTGCATGCGCTCAGTTTGTCATCACCTATGGATTCCATGCGGCATTCATTGAACTTGAACTTGAACTTGAGCTTGAGGTGTTTGAAGCCTCAGTGGAAGCCTGTTCACCTTCGAGATTAGTAGATGTAAGTCTACGTCTATGAACTTGCATGTGTGGGGCTTCTAATAGTACTGGCACTACCACCACCTGTTCATAGCATACTGGATTGAAGGTTGAAGGAAGGCTATTCCAATGGGCATCCAGTCTGGACTTGAAAGTGTTCAATGTTGGTGCTGTAACTATGTAAACTGGGAGACTATTCCAAGAGTTTATAACTCTCACAGCAAAAAAGGTACTTCTGACTTGTAGCTTTGACTAACTTCAGACTGTCGCCCCCTGTTTCTCTGCTGTCAAACAACTGAAACTGAGGGTTCTTCACCCTGTATATACCATGAACATATTTGTACAAATCTATCATGTCACCTTGAGCCCGTCGATGTTCAAGACTGGGAAGCTGTAGTATGGCCAATCATTCTGGGTAGAGTTTATCCTTAAGCGATGAAAGAAGCTTTGTTGCTCTGCGTTGGACATCCTCCACCTCAGCACACAAAGTCTTGTGGTGAGGTTGCCAAACCGAGTGTCCATACTCCAGGACTGGTCTTACAAGTGACTTGAACAGCTGCATAAAGGTCTCTTTTGTCAAGTGGTCGAAAGATCGTCTAATTATACTGACAATTCAATTTGCTTTGGATGTTGCCTGTGCCACATGTTCTTTGAAGGAAGTTTGTTGTCTGTATGGACACCCCAGGTCTTTCTCCACTTTGGCTTTGAGACAGATTGATGGTGCACGCCTCGCCAGCCTCATTCTTTCCCCTCATCTGGTATATTTTGTCCGACTTTGTCCGTCCCAATTTCGGGATTTGGCAGAAACGGAGAAGCCATCATACATGTGAGTGGAAACATGTCACTTCTACAGTGGCTGAAAACTTAGCAAACTCGCTCTGCGAGTAGCTCAGACAGTATGATAACTGAAACTGCCCCAGAGTCTTGTGATTCGACAAATGCAGACACTCGATCAAACGCAGCAGACACACAGACAGCGATCGCAAGTCCCAGTTCAAGTGGTGGAGACTATGACAAACAATCTGAGGAAGTTGACCAGGCATGGAAAAGTGTCAAATGAAAGTTTAACACCAGATGGCTAGAAGAGTTTGACTGGTGTGAATTTCATTCTGGCATGATTTTCTTAAGTTGAATTGAGAACTCAACCTTCAGCAGATGTGCACAAAGATCAAGGAGAAGAGTGATCAGTTTCCTGACTTTGCCATCATGGCAAACATTTCTCTGGTCATCCCTCTCACATCTGTTTACTGTGATAGGGCATTTTCTGTGCAAAATATGATCATGGACAGCAAGAGAAACAGATTGTCAGTCAAGTGCTCCAACAACAAGATGCTTATCTTGTCAGAAAAGGCTGGTGAGGATCTCACACAACAAAGTCAATGGACAAATTCTGCATGAGGAAAAAAACGTCCCAGACTTGAATGAACCAGTCACTGGGCAGGGTATAATGAGCTAACACAGCAACAGATCTGTCTCGCAAAACTGTCACAGAAGTGGCTATTCTGGAAAAGGAAGCTCAGACAGTTTCTTCCATTTGTTCACTTCTTATATTTTTTTTGGGGTTAGTGATATTTTGTGATTCCCATAACTATGCAGACTCTCTGAATGTATACTGTGTGTCTGTGCTTACACTTTTTTTTTACCATGTTTTGCTCTTCCCCAAGTTGTAGGCTTATTTTTGTCATGTATGTTGATCTGATATGTTCAAATGGAAAAGAGTAATTGAATTTACACATCATGTGTGGATTCATATCATCTGTGTGTATTTGATTTGTGTATTTGTATTGTGTGTATTTATGGAGTGTGTTTGTATGTGTGTGTGAGTGTGTATACGAATGTGTGTGCGCATATGTGCGATATTTTTGTGAATTATGTCTGTTTAAAAGTATTCGATTCATTTAAAATTTTGACTCTTAAAAATTTGCCAATGACCCCCAGAAATTTTAAGTTGAGGGTCATAGAGACCCTAAAAAATTTGGGGCCATGGGGAACACTGACTCGGCTATCTTGATATTAATGTTTATTGATCAACTTGATCATCAAGTATTTCAAAATATTCATCATCCGTCAAATGCTGTCCCTGAGACTGGATTCTTTCACATGCCTGTATTCAGCCTGGATACAGATGCGGGAGGTGCTCCGATAGATCAGAAGGTGTGTCCCCAGGTGACCAGGGTATATACACAGAAGATGTTCAGATAGTTAAGGAGGTTGGTCTGTACCTAGGTTGATCTGGGTGTACATACGAAAGGTATTCACAGAGTCAGTTCAGTTCAGTTCAGTGGTTTATTTAATGTCTGTTCACCATTGATGATATTAGACGAAAAATAATTTAAAACGTCATCTCTAACTAACAAAGCTTAACCTCAGAGATAAAAAATATAAAAAATAACAACAATAACTTTTGAATTAGTGGTAAAAATAAACACGCATCAAAGCAACTTGGCAATTTTAGATTGTGCAACAATAGTAGCAATGTTTATGATAGAAGGGCTGGACAATATATGACTGATATCTTGGACATTGATATCAATAGAATTTTCCTTATAAATTGGAGTTAAGACAGAACATTCTATCAGCAAATGATGCACTGAAATAGGCTTACCACAAGTACAAAAAACAATGGCAAGAATATTTTGTGTTCCATGCATTTAACTTGAATTTTGTTACTAACCTGGAAATGTGACGAGGACAAGTATTTACACATTTGAGATTTTCTCCACAATTTCTGTTATAAACACAATTTCTAACTTTAGCAAAATTTCTGACAAAGATGTTTTCAGTGAAGATAATAAATTACAATCGAGGCAATGTTTAGCTCCAGCTTTAGCAAGTATATCTGCTGCTTTGTACCATTTCAACCCACTGTGAGAGGGAACCCAGCAAAAGTCAATACATATTCCATGAATCTCTATACAGTGTATGAGGTGATGAATATCAAAAAGTAAATTTTTCTGAGCCTTACCATCCCAATGTTCTTGAGTTCACAAGACAGATTTTGAATCAACACATATGAGAATATTACAAGGCATGGGAGCATCATAAATGTAGCAAAATGTAGCCATCAATTGCATATAATTCTGCTGTAAATATGGAAAACCCTTTGCCAAGATGATAATTCTTTTTCACATTTAGGCTAGGAATGACAAAACCAGAACCACCACCAGTGTTATCTAGGACTGAGCCATCAGTGTAATTTTTCAGGTGATTGCTATAAAAATTGTCAAGATGAACTCTGACCTCACTAAACAAGAGATTAACATTTTCAGTTTTAGAAACACTTGTGTAATTATAATAAAAATTTTCACACAAATGCTCCCAAGGGGGAATCTTAGGCGTGATGGGATCTTCAGAAACTGTTGATAAATCAATGTTACAATCAGACATAAGCTTATATGCGTAATTTCCAATTGGTTGTAAATAGAAAATATTTCTAGCTCGTTTGGGATAATCTTTGTTCAAACCATCAGTAGTTCTGCTGTAACTGAGTTCTTAACTGACAGACTTCTAATCATATATTTTGATACGTCTAAGAGCCGTTGTTCTCGAAAAGGTGAAACCTCTGCATCTTGATAACTTTTGATAGTATTTGCATTAACAGGTACCCCTAAGGCCAGTTTCACTGCTTTGCTATCCAAACTTTGTAGCTTTTTGAACAGATATTTGGAGCAGCATAATATACTTCTTGGCCATACTTTAATTTGGATCGAACCAAAGAAGTAGACAAATGCATATAAGCTTTCATGTCTTCCCCCTAGGCTGCTAGTTGATTATTTTTAAAAAGTTTAATCTTTTTTTCTTGCCTTGGTTAATAAATGTTCTATATGCTTTTTTGAACTAAGTTTTATTGTCAAAAAGACTCCTAAAAATTTTACACAATTTTGATATTTCAAGATATTATCCTCTAATTTCAAAATAGGTAATATGGAATGATTTTCACCATTATTAAATAGCAGCAAACATGTTTTTTCACCTGGCAATTTTAAACCATTTTCAATTATTTAATTTGATAAATTGTTTAGCTCCTGTTGATAAATTATCTGCACATGACTGCTAATCCTCTTATTCAAATTTTTCCTTAAACTGGTGTTTATCCATACTGCAATATCATCAGCATATTGAACCACATGTGTGATCTTAGACAAAGCTTTTGGAAGATCATAAAGATAAATGCAGAATAAAATTGGAGCAATGATTGAGCCTTGTGGAATCCCCATATCTACACTTCTGAACAATGAGTAGGTATTGCCAATTTTTGTACACATGTGTCTATCCTTCAAAAAGGCTTTAATATATCCATACAATTTGCCACAAATTCCTATCTCCTTTAATTTGAACAATAATCTGGCATGCCAAACACTATCATATGCTTTTTTAACGTAGTAGTGTACTTTATCTTCGTGAAAGTTTATGTTTGACCTGAGTAGTAAGCTTAACTAAATGATCTGAAGTGCATCTCCCTTTCCTAAAGCCAGCCTGCTGAACTGGAATGATGTCATTTTTCACAATAAAATGTGATCCATTTGAGTATAATTTTTTCCATAATTTTTCCAACAGGAGAAGTAAGCGAAATTGATATATAGCTGTTAACCGAGAGACCTAATTTTGCCCGCTTTTAGAACTGGTACAACTACTGAACTCTTCCAGATTTTAGGAATAGCGCCAATATCCCAACATTTTTGGAATAAAGAATGTAGTAGATCTATCCAAGAAGAAGGCATGTGACAGAGCATCTGGTAAGAAACGCCATCTAGACCAACTACTGAAATTGAAGAAAAAAATAGAAGCTAATGCTTCTTCCAGTTCTGTAATTTGTAAAGGAGAATTTAAATAGTGTTTTTGAATTGGGCTAGGGTCTGAATACATATCTTTTTTCTTCCTCGGTTGTTCTAAAAAGCTTAGCCTCTGAATTCAGGCTTGCAGAACAACTGTTAAAGAACAAAGATGCCAGGCTAGGGAGTGGAAAGAGCATTTCCAGGAAGTGCTGAACAGAAATGCACCGGAGGAACCACCAGAAGAAGAAAGAGGAAGAAACAGAAGAGCTTGACATCTCAGTGGAAGCACAAATATTCAGGAGATTAAAACAGTACTGAAAGCCCTCAGAGACGGAAAAGCACCTAGAGCAGACCAAATTTCAGCAGAAATGCTCAAAGCAGACATTGAGCAAACCAGCCAAGAACTCAAACGGACCTTTGACCTCATTTGGGAGAAAGAGACAATTCCTACACAGTGGACAAAAGGACTAATTTGCAAAATTCTGAAAAAAGGTAACCTTCAGGAGTGTGGCAACTGGCGGGGAGTTACCTTGCTGCCACTGGCCAGCGAGGTGCTCAGCAGGATCCTTATCAGCAGGATACAAACAGGAGTGGATTCTTCACTCAGGGAAGAACAAGCCGGCTTCAAGACAGGCAGAGGAACTGTCAACCAGATACTCATCATCAGTAATATTCTGGAACAAATCAACGAATGGAGTGCTATGCTGTACATCCACTTTGTCGACTTCGAAAAGGCCTTTGACTCCATACACCGTGACAGCCTTTGGATCATCATGCGTCAGTATGGAGTCCCACAGAAACTGATCTGGATGGTCAAGACCCTTTATGAGGACTTCCAGTGCTCCGTAATTGTTGAAAATGAAACAACAGACTGGCTCCCAGTGATGACCTGGGTGAAGCAGGGTTGCTGCATGTCAGGATTCCTATTCCTGCTAATGATTGACTGGGTCATGCGGAAAACCATAGAGGGTGAGAGAACCGGAATCCGATGGAACTTCTCAACCATGTTGGAGGACCTGGACTTCGCGGATGACCTCGCCCTCCTATCCTAAACAATGAACCACCTTCAGACCAAAACAGCAAAACCTGAAGACAATGCAGCCAAAGTTGGACTGAAGCTGAATGCCAAGAAGTGCAAAGCCATGAAAGCCAACAGCAGGAGTGACGATAAGCTGAAAGTTGGAGAAAGTGACGTAGAGGAGGTAGAGAGCTTCACATATCTGGGTGCAAACGTGACAAAGGACGGTGGAGGCACAGCTGATGTCAAGAAGAGAGTAGCCTTGGCCAGCACACAGATGAAGCAGCTATCAAACATCTGGCAAGCCAGCGACATAGGCAGAAAGACTAAAGTTTCCCTTTTCAAGAGCCTTGTCTTGTCCGTCCTACTCTACGGATGCGAGACTTGGAAACTGACTAAAGGAGAGGAAGAAAAGCTTGACCCTTCCAGACCAAGTGTCTAAGGAGGATTTTCAAGATCCGATGGCAACAACATGTCTCCAATAAGACAGTTTTGAGATGGCAGAAGCAGGAAAGATCAGCGAGGAGGTGAGGAGACTGAGGTGGAACTGGATTGGGCACATAATGAGGAAGGAGAGGGAACGACGACTGTGCTGTGGCCCTTGGTTGGACACCAGAGGGAAGAAGGAAAAGAGGGCCGATCAAAAACAACATGGCAGTGAATGGTGGAGAAGGAGAGAAACGGCATAGGTTGGAAAACATGGAGTGTTATACGCCATGCAGCTGCAGACCGAACACAGTGGAGGAGAGACGTCCAAGCCCTGATGTGCCTCCTGGCACAGAGAGATTTAAGGTTAAGGTAAGGAACAACTGTTACATGAAAAAGTATCCACAAATGCCTCAGCCTTATCCAAAGCAGTTGGAAATTCCGTATCTAATTTAACAGGAAAATGACTGTGTCCTGTAACAATTTTTCATCTCTTTTACTTTTTTTCCAACCTTGTTCAAATCCTTTGATTCTGTAGTCTCTGAGTTGCAAAACATATTCCCAGTATTCTTTTTTGCTTGAGTGATGATCTTTTTGCAAATATTTTCAGTGTGTATATATATATATATATATATATATATATAAATATAAAAGTATTCACGGAGTTCAGGCCAGTTTGTATCTAAATTGAACGGAGCATACACACAGGCTTTCAGATACAGTTCAGGTCAGCCGGTAACTAGGCTGACTTAGGTATACACACAGAAAGTGTTCAGCCAGTTCAGGAGGTCAATCTATACCTCGGTTGTCCTGAGTGACACACAGAGAAAATGTTCAGACAGTTCAGCTCGATCTGTACCTTGGCTGACCTAGGTATAGATACAGTGTTTGGACAATCCAGGTAAACCTGTACGCAAGTTGACCAGAGTACACACACAGCAGATGTTCAGACTATACAGGTAAGTCTGTATCTAGGTTGACCTGAGTATACCTATAGAGGCTGTTCAGAAAGTTCAGGTCATTCTATACCTAGGTTGACCTGGGGTATACACACAGAAGGTGCTCAGACAGTTCAGTTCATTCTCTACCTAGGTTGACCTGGGTATACACACAGAAGGTGTTCAGACAGTTCAGGTCATTCTATATCCAGGTTAACCAGGGTATACACACAGAAGGTATTCAGAGAGTTCAGGAATTTAGCCTGTACAAAAAGGTGAACCTAGGAAAACAGGTGAAATATGTATAGTTCTAGGTTATCCTAGGAGATTGACAGATCAGCTTTGGCCTCACCTTTAGATGTTCTTGATTCTTATCATCAGTAGGTTTGACAGAGAGAGAGAGAGAGAGAGAGAGAGAGAGTGCATTTGTGTGTGTGTGTGTGTGTGTGTGTGTGTGTGTGTGTGTGTGCATTCATCTTCAGGTGTTCTTCTCTCGATCATCAGTGCTATGATAGTGTGTGTGTGTGTGTGTGTGTGTGTGTGTGTGTGTTTGCGCGCACGGGCGTGTGTGTGGCTCATGCATATGTGTGTGTGTGTTGAAAGTTTTGGTAGAAAAATGAAACCTAGTGTCAAAGCAGAACTTGACATTCTGTGGATAACAGTATTGCTCGTTTCTCATTGAGCGTGGGAGCAATTTCTGTAGAGATTGGTGTTGTTTAACAGGAAGAAAACCACCCCTATTGAAGGACCAGAGTATGCTGCTGTCATGAAATGTGGCGATCGTGTCAGACGGGGAAGAGACTGGATTTGTGGATTAGAGGTATGTTTCGAATGCAACGATGGATTGAAAGAAGTGATTTGGAGCAGTGTAAGACATGAGGATTAAGCCTTGCAATTGTCCAACTCAGAAAGACACATTTTAAAAGGATTTTAAAGTAAATCCACCTGTTAAGATGGACAAACAAATTACATGACAAAACATGTGTTTTAATTTCATAGGTCTTCTTCAGGCAAGATAAACAACATTCAGGATGCTGAAAACGAAGAACGAGCACTCACTTATTTTCTCAAATTTGTCGAAAGATGGGAGTCATCGTATTGCACACACACACACACACACACACACACACACACACACACACACACACACACACACACACACACACATACACAAAAATACACACACACACATACACACAAATACACACACACCATATGCACTTGCACTCTTGCGCCGCATACACCTGCAAAACACACATGGGCCCATGCCCACAGACCCGTGCACACACATGTACACACACAAATACATCGATAATAATGGCACAGCCAATATTAGGTAGGTCACTTAAAGTCTGACCAGTACGTTAGGATAATTCATAGGTCAGATACCTGCTAAGTTGTAGGCAAGAGATCCTCTATGTAAATTCTGTCATCTTTGTCATTAATTCATCTGTCCATCAGCTTTAAATCATGCACTGTGTAGTCTTGAAACTTAGCAGATATGAGTAGTGTATATGGACTAGCCCACACACAGTGACACTTCCTTGATGAAACTGAAGCAGAAAATTTTGACCAAAACTATAATATTGTCGAACTCTTTATAGAGAGCGTCTACTGTAATTTTGTTGTTTGAGTCAGCAGATTTTTTTTTTTTTTTTTGTATTGTATTTACGTTAGACTTTGAGATAGCAGAGAAGCAATGTAATTTGGAGATACTCTGCCGTGAATGGTGTGCCTGTTATCATCCTCTTGTTGTGAAACTTCTTTCCAATGCTCCTTCACCTTCTCAATTTTTTGCTGTTGTTTTTGTTTTCTTTTGTTTTGTTTGTTTGTTTGTTTTTTTGTCTATGAAACAATTGTTTTACTTTTTGAGAGACTGATTCTTACTGACAATCTTGATGTTTTGTTTTGCCTTCCAGGATGGTTCACCTCCAGGTCTAGGTACTGTCACTGATATTCCATCAGATCTGAAATCTGGATGGGTATATATTAAATGGGACTGTGGTGGATCAAACCTTTACTGTATGGGAGTAGACAACAGATATGATCTGCAGTGTGCAAGTGAAGATTAGACAGGACAGGTGAAGTGAATCTTCACACAAGATAAACTTAGTCATTTATGCAAAGAAGTTGTAAATGATGTGATAAACATAATTTTGATTTTCACCTTGACATATATTGACATTTTGTGTGGGTTTTCTTTTTTTTTCGTGATTTTTTTTCTTCAGTGTGTTCTGACATATGAGGAATGTCCATGGGCCATATTGAAGACTGATATTGTACATCACCATCCTCCTTTTCTCTGACCACCAGAAAGTCAAGAGAGAGAATGTGTGGATGATTTTGATTGGAAGTGACATGACCTTATAGCAGTGATGGTCTCAACAGGTTAATAAGAAATAGAAAACAAATTGTTGGTGCAGTCCAAATGAAAGTAGCTTAGAACCAGCACCCAACCCAACTCCCAAAACTGGATTCTTAAGGTGGTGAACTGGAAAAGTGGTAACCAGAACAGAAAGACAGCAACATAGAAACCAGAGATGAACACATTACAAAGAAAGTTTTTGCCCACACCCACAAAATGGCAAAACCCTAGTTTAGAATCCCCAGCCTCACTCTATATGTCTTCATCTATTCATTGGCGCTCAACAGACAGATGGCTAGCAGAGAGCGAATCAATGATATCGACTGAAAGGGGTGCTTCATAAAACCACTCCCAAACTGTGTCATCAATGCCCTTATTTGCCTGTTTTCAAATTGGGTACAGTCTCCTCTTCCTCCACTCTGGTCCGAGTCAGATTGATTCTTGGGGGGCCGGAATAGCTTGGGTGGTAGAGCGCCGGACTCATAATCTTGGTGATCCTGGGGTTGTGGGTTTGAATCTCTGCCGGCCATTTCGGTGCAGGGGGATTTTGTTTTCTGAGTTAACATTGGTTTTGATTCCGTTTCCCAAACAGTCCTTCGAATGAGCCTATAACCGAGGTTCTGTGTGTGACCGCACACATAACATCTTGCACACATGTAAAATCACATCACCAACTTTTGGAAGAGAAGGCCAGTTTTGGCCATTGGTATGGGTGACACAATATAGCATGCACTCTTTCCCCGAAGTCGGAGTATGGCTGCCTTAATGGCAGGATAAAAAACGGTCATACACACAAAACTCCTCTCCCTTAGTTGGGTAGATGGGATCAATACTTGCCTGCCTATACAGGGAGTGTCCACAGGAGTATCAGCCTGCGTATGCAGAAAGAAAGAAAGATGGATTCTTTACGCTTGATTTTTTATGCTTTAGTGATATTTATTTTGTATCCAACCAACCAGAATTACATTTCACCTTTCCTGCATCTTGTACTTTGATTCCCTTCTCTCAGCTCAGCATTATTCTTTAATGTGATGATGACCACATCTTGCTGAATAGTCTTCATGATGGAAGGCAAAAAAGTGCTGCAGGGGACTTAACTCCTAGCTGTTTTTTTTCTCTTTCTTTTTTTAGATTGATACTCAGTCATTCGGCCTGGATCATTGTGACACTACTACTTTCGCTCCATTTTTTTTGCTGTTTGATGGTTGACATTATGTGCAAAAGTCACATAAGACCAAGACTGGATGTGACTAAGCTTGGTCAGAGAAGCAGTCATGATACAGAGTTAATGTACACTCTGAAGCAGCAGAGTAGGTCTTCTTTTAATTCTGGTCACGGTAGTGAAGGAGGTGTATCAGGGAAGGTGGGAAGGCTGATCAAGGAGTGAGCTGGTTGAACTGGAGAAGTTCCACTGTATGTGGCAAGCCTGACTTTTGAACTTTATATCCTGGTGACGTCAAGCTCTACTTCCATCGTTTCAGTGTCATGTAGTGAAGTCATCACCTTTATCGTGGTGATGTCAAGCTCTACTTCCATCATTTCAGTGTCATGTAGTGAAGTCATCACCTTTATCGTGGTGACGTCAAGCTCTACTTCCATCGTTTCAGTGTCATGTGTCATGTAGTGAAGTCATCACCTTTATCGTGGTGACGTCAAGTTCTACTTCCATCGTTTCAGTGTCATGTAGTGAAGTCATCACCTTTATCCTGGTGACGTCAAGCTCTGCTTCCATCATTTCAGTGTCATGTAGTGAAGTCATCACCTTTATCCCGGTGACGTCAAGCTCTACTTCCATCATTTCAGTGTCATGTAGTGAAGTCATCACCTTTATCGTGGTGATGTCAAGCTCTACTTCCATCATTTCAGAGTCATGTAGTGAAGTCATCAGACTGCAGCTGCCTGGACACTTGGTTAGGATGGGGGAATAAAAAAAAAACATAAAAGAAGGGAAATCATATTTTTTTTTCTTTTTAGATTGGTTCATTTGTTGTGCATAATCAGAAATCTAAATGATTGTACTCTGTAAGGTGATGTAAATATCTGTGATGGTGTGTTGCCCCCCATGGGGATGCTGTGAGCTCTTTCAGTCCAAATACTTGCCCACCTTCAAGAAGGTCTCTGCTGATGATTTCCTCTTATCCATGACTCTCTCTGACTTTGTCTTTTTCATTTTTTGTCTTTCTTTACTGCCGTCTGACGATTTTTCTGCCTGCCATGTGTGTGTGAGTGTGTGGGTGTAGGTGTGGGTGTGGCTGCATGTGTGTGTGTGTGTGTGTGTGTGTGTGTGTCTGTGTGTGTGTGTGTGTCTCTTTGTGTGTCTGTGTGAGTGTGTGTGTCTGCATGTGCGTGTCTGTGTATGTGTGTGTGTGTGTGTGTGTGTTCAAGTGTGTGTGTGTTCAAGTGTGTGTGAGTGTGCGTGTCTGCATGTATGTGTGTGTGTGTGTGTGTGTGTGTGTGTGTGTGTGTGTGTGTGTGTGTGTGTGTGTTACTCATTGTGTGTGTTTGGGTGTGTGTCTGCATGTGTGTGTGAGAGTGAGAGAAAGAGAGAAATCCTGTGTCTGTGTGTGTGTGTTTTTTGAATGACTGAGAGATGGGGGGGGGGGGTGTGTGGAAGGAGAAGGGAGGTGCACCCCAGGTGTATTTCAGTTGGTACTTTTACTGTCACTGTGACTTTGTTGTTTAATTGGTGAATCAGGCCTTTGCTGATGAGGGAATGCCACATTGTGTGTTTTTTATATTCATTGTCGTTATTCTTACTGTGATTATTACTATCATTGTTATTATTTTTAGGATTGTTTTCATTATAAACTTTTAATTTGGAGATGACTAATGGAATAGTTACCCTCAGCGTGGCAGAGTCTTATCGATCTTTAGGATGTCAATGGAAAAGCTGTTTTAAATGCTAGTAAACAGTCTGCTGCATATGTTTTTTTGTGAAAGATGGGACGTTTTTATTGGAGATGTACAAATGGACATGTTTTTTTCTTTCTGTATGTGGTTACGGCCCTCGCAGGGTCTTGTGAGGTATGATGGGTGATGACCCCATTGACACTGAAACCGTGATGAACACAGCAACTTTACTGTGGCCACTGCTGTGTTCCTGGCATTTCTTCCATGCCAGTGTGTGCACACGTATCATGAATATAGCATACACAGTGTGAGTTACTGCAGTGTTTGTTATAAATGTGAATATGCTTGTTGTGAACATTACATACAAGGTGTTTATTGCTGCATTGTTCTTGGTATGTTTTTGTAATCAGGGAACCATATGTCACTGCATAATTCAAACACAACGAAAATGCAACATGTTATATCAGGATCATATTTCCGTTGCTAAGCGCCCTTTTTGAAGTGTCAATCCAGAGTTGTGACAGTTCTTAAGTAAAGCAGCCATTACCTTCCAACTGAACAGCAAAAACTAGCCAGACTGCCAAAGTGGCACAGCCGGTCAGTGTGTCAGGGTTGAAAGGGTGGGGTGGTGTTTTTTTTGTGTGCCTAGTGATAAAGCTTGATATCATAGAAAAAACAGATGTGAAATGCAAATTTTGTTTACCTTATTGATTTGGAAGCGATTCCAATTTCTTCATTTTCCTTTTTTTTTCTCCAGTAACCAAAAGATTTCTGGTGTAAACATGGGTAAGTTTTTACCTCATAACCTTAATAAGCAAGAAGATGCATTCTAACACTGGGAGTTGATGTTTGTTTTGTTGTCTGGTTTTTGTTTGTGTGTTTTAAACATTTGTCAATTTATTTTTATTTTTGTTATTTTGAAATGACTTATGTCTATTTTGTTTTAATAGATTTCTCTATTTGCTTACTTTTTTATGTTGAAATGATTTACATGTGCTGACAGGAGGTTGTAGCTAACCTATCTCTTCATAGAGCAGAACAGCTGTTGCTTGCATGTGCCTGTTGCAGTCTTTCCCACAGTAGACTGTTGAAGATATCGTGTTACAGTCTTTGTTCCTGTCCTTTTCTACTATTAGACTAAGTATGGGTTTTTTTTTATCATCATTCCATTATTTTTATATAAATAAAACTTTCAGTGCCTGAATTTTGAAATACATACAGAAGACTGTTGAAGATACCGTGTTTATAGCTTGTGTCCATTTCCTTTTCTAACTCTAGGCAAGTATTTTGTATCTTGTTTCCAGTTTTTTCATGTAAACAAAACTTTCAGTTCATGGGTTTTGAAATAAATCTAGAAGACTGTTGAAGATACTGTATTTACAGTTTTTGTCCATGTCCTTCTCTACAACTAGACGAAGTTAAAAAAAAAAAAAAATTTTATCTTCATTCCAGTTTTTTATGTAAACAAAACTGTCAATGCCTGGATTTTGAAATACATACGGAGGACTGTTGAAGATACCATGTTTACAGTTTTTGTCCATGTTCTTTTCTATACTAGACAAAAGCTCTTTTTTTTATCTTCATGCCAGTTTTATGATTATATATAAACAAAACCTTCTGTGCCTGGATTTTGAAATACATACAGAAGAGTGTTGAAGATACTGTGTTTTATACTTTGTGTCCATGTTCTTTTCTATACTAAACCAAGTTTGTTATCTTCATTCCAGTTTTTATTTAAACAAAACATTCAGTGCCTGGATTTTAAAATACATTCCTAAGTGTCGTGTGTGTGTGTGTGTGTGTGTGTGTGTGTGTGTGTGTGTGTGTGTGTGTTCCTCCAAATTGCATACCAACTCTTTTGCCAAACAGTGGTGTGTGTGTGTGTGTGTGTGCATGTGTGCGCACCTACACAGATGCCTGAGTATGAACACAGCACTCCTCAAAAAGATGAACTGATGCCTCAAAATAAAGGAAATAGAAAAGGATGATGTGAGGTGGATAAACAAGGTAAAACAAACCAGATGCAGGATTTTCCTCAGTAGAATTGGGAACAATCCCTTTCATTGTATGTGAAGATGCATCATGGTGTTTGGAACTGGTGAGAGACATGCTAAAGGAAGGGGGGGGGGGGGGGAGGGGAGGGGAGGGAGGACATCGGAAATGTGGACAGCCATCCTTGGGGTCTGGCCATACACCTTGTTCTCTACCAGGTGAACTCTGTGTGTGTGTGTGTGTGTGTGTGTGTGTGTGTGTGTGTGTGTGTGATCATCTTTGGGATCAGAACACACACCTTGTCCTATACGAGGTGAATGGTGCAACTGAATGTGTTTTTGAGCTGCTCTCATGCGTTTGTGTGTGTGTGTGTGCTTGTACAACAGAGAGATGCCTGTGCGCATGTGTGGCTGCGGGTGTATGTGGCACACACATTTTGCATGTTTAAGAAAGAATGCATACCTTGTCCATTCTGCAAAATACTGCTCACATCCCGCTTCAGGTTTGTCAAGTTTTAGTTTTACAGATTTCTTTGGTTTTACTTCAATTGGTGTACACAATATAGAAAATAAAAAATGATAATAATCTGCAGATATTTGCGCATGTGTGAGGTTTCCATGTTTTCACATCAGGTGTTTGTGGTTTTCATTGTTTCATTTCTGATCTGTGTGGTTTTCATTGTTTCATTTCTGATCTGTGTGGTTTCATTGTTTCATTTCTGATCTGTGTGGTTTTCATTGTTTCATTTTTGATCTATGTGGTTTTCATGTTTCATTTCTGATCTATGTGGTTTTCATTGTTTCATTTCTGATCTGTGTGGTTTTCATTGTTTCATTTCTGATCTGTGTGGTTTTCATTGTTTCATTTCTGATCTGCGTCGTTTCATTGTTTCATTTCTGATCTATGTGGTTTTCATATTTAATTCTGATTCGTGCCCTCCTGTACCAAAAAGGGATGATAGAACATGTTAAGGATAATAAAAAATCTTCTTAGATACATGGAACACACACATTCATAGCACAGAAAATGACAGAAAACTTCAAAGTGAAGGCCAAAGGAAACTTGGGGGTGGGCAGAGAAGGGGGTGGGGGGAGCAGAAGAATTCAGAGCAAAATGAGGCATGTGTTACAGCATTCATGGCACACAAGAAGCTGAGGTTAGGATTGTTGGACACTGGATGGAGTGACCTGTGCAAGGTAAGGTGGACAAGGCAAGGTGGACAAAGTAAGGTGGACAAGGTAAGATGGACAAGGTAAGATGGACAAAGTAAGGTGGACAAAGTAAGGTGGACAAGGTAAGGTGGACAAGGTAAGGTGGACAAAGTAAGGTGGACAAGGTAAGGTGGACAAAGTAAGGTGGACAAAGTAAGGTGGACAAGGTAAGGTGGACAAGGTAAGGTGGACAAAGTAAGGTGGACAAGGTAAGGTGGACAAGGTAAGGTGGACAAAGTAAGGTGGACAAGGTAAGGTGGACAAGGTAAGATGGACAAGGTAAGATGGACAAAGTAAGGTGGACAAGGTTAAGGTGGACAAAGTAAGGTGGACAAAGTAAGGTGGACAAGGTAAGGTGGACAAAGTAAGGTGGACAAGGTAAGATGGACAAGGTAAGGTGGACAAGGTAAGATGGACAAAGTAAGGTGGACAAGGTAAGGTGGACATGGTAAGGTGGACAAAGTAAGGTGGACAAGGTAAGGTGGACAAAGTAAGGTGGACAAGGTAAGATGGACAAGGTAAGGTGGACAAGGTAAGATGGACAAAGTAAGGTGGACAAGGTAAGGTGGACAAAAAGTAAGGTGGACAAAGTAAGATGGACAAGGTAAGATGGACAAAGTAAGGTGGACAAGGTAAGGTGGACAAGGTAAGGTGGACAAAGTAAGGTGGACAAGGTAAGATGGACAAGGTAAGATGGACAAAGTAAGGTGGACAAAGTAAGATGGACAAGGTAAGATGGACAAGGTAAGGTGGACAAGGTAAGATGGACAAAGTAAGGTGGACAAGGTAAGGTGGACAAGGTAAGATGGACAAAAGTAAGGTGGACAAAGTAAGATGGACAAGGTAAGATGGACAAGGTAAGATGGACAAGGTAAGATGGACAAAGTAAGATGGACAAGGTAAGATGGACAAGGTAAGGTGGACAAAGTAAGGTGGACAAAGTAAGATGGACAAGGTAAGATGGACAAGGTAAGATGGACAAGGTAAGATGGACAAAGTAAGATGGACAGGTAAGATGGACAAGGTAAGGTGGACAAGGCAAGGTGGACAAGGTAAGATGGACAAGGCGAGGTGGACAAGGCGAGGTGGACAAGGTAAGATGGACAAGGCGAGGTGGACAAGGCAAGGTGGACAAGGTAAGATGGACAAGGCAAGGTGGACAAGGTAAGATGGACAAGGCAAGGTGGACAAGGCGAGGTGGACAAGGCAAGGTGGACAAAGTAAGATGGACAAGGCAAGGTGGACAAGGTAAGATGGACAAGGCAAGGTGGACAAGGTAAGATGGACAAGGCAAGGTGGGACAAGGTAAGATGGACAAGGTAAGGTGGACAAGGTAAGGTGGACAAGGTAAGGTGGACAAGGTAAGATGGACAAGGTAAGGTGGACAAGGTAAGATGCACAAGGCAAGGTGGGCAAGGCGAGGTGGACAAGGCAAGGTGGACAAGGTAAGATGCACAAGGCAAGGTGGACAAGGCAAGGTAAGGTGGTCTGTTGTCAGCTGAATGATTGCTTGGTTTAGTTGTGCAGTACCTGAGTGTTCTGTTCATCCTCTTTCCTACCCAGTAGGTCCCATGACTCTGTGCCATGATGTAAGCAGTATCAGGGGAACAGACAAGGTGTGTATTGTTGAGCCTGACTTCTGTCCAGTGGGTCCTCTGTCTCCAGGCCATGATGTGTGCAGTATTTGGGGATGAACAAGGTGTGTGTTGTTTAGCCAGACTTCTGTTCAGTAGGTCCTCTGTCTCCATGCCATGATGTGTGCAGTATTTGGGGATGAACGTGATGTGTGTTGTTCATTCTGACTTCTGTCCAGTAGGTCCTCTGTCTCCCTGCCATGATGTGTGCAGTATTTGGGGAACGGAGAAGGTGTGCATTGTTTAGCCTGACTACTAATCAGTAGGTCCTGACTCCATGTCGTGATGTGTCTTTACAGAAAAAGAAGAGACGTTCTCTTCCTTGGTAAAACGATTACGATTAAATAAAACAGGAAGAGGTGTTTGTCTCCCATGGTGAAACAGTAACAAACAAAGAAGAAGAAATTTCATCTCCCATGGTGAAACAATAACAAAGAAGAAGAGAAATTCGTCTCCCATGGTGAAACACTAACAAAGAAGGAAGAGGTCTTTTTACCCCCCATGGTGAAACAATAACAAACAAGGAAGATCATTTTTTCATCCCATGGAAATGAGAAGGGAGAGAGCTTTTTCTCTCATGGTGGAACAATTCATATCCATCACTCCACATTAATGCCGCTAGCACCATCCATTCACCTAGTACACAGGCAGATAAGGCCACAAACAGAATAGACCAGGGCACTTACCAATCAAAGGAAATTTATTCCCATACCTTAAGATGATACCGATATCTAGTAATGTCTCCCTGCCTCTCTTCACATTCCTATTCTCCAAGCTGACACAGGCACATAGCAATGTCTCCCTGCCTCTCTTCACATTCCTATTCTCCAAGCTGACACAGGCACATAGCAATGTCTCCCTGCCTCTCTTCACGTTCCTATCCTCAAAGCTGACACAGGCACATAGCAATGTCTCCCTGCCTCTCTTCACATTCCTATTCTCCTGACTGACACAGGCATATAGCAGTGTCTCCCTGCCTTTCTTCACATTCTATTTCTGAGCTGACACAGGCACATAGCAATGTCTCCCTGCCTCTTCACATTCTATTTCTGAGCTGACACAGGCACATAGCAATGTCTCCCTGGTCTCTCTTCACGTTCCTATCCTCAAAGCTGACACAGGCACATAGCAATGTCTCCCTGCCTCTCTTCACATTCCTATTCATTAAACTGACACAGACATAACAAGATTTCCTTGCTCTCCAGATTTCTATTCTATGATCAGAGCTGACAGTGGCGCATGCGATATCTATCTGAGGTCTTTTCGGATTCCAGTCACACCATCAGAAAGAAGAAGAAGACCAGGTTCTCTTGTGTTAAGAACGAGGACCATTAATTTTTTCTCAGCAGCATTAATGGACTGTCCATGTTTCATATGATGGCCCACTCTTTGACAATGGTTTTCATGGTGAACTGTCTCGTGTCATTACAGCATTGAAAACATCCATTGCTTCTAACTTCTGTTGCATCATTTGATGACACCAAAGAGCTATGTCACATCTGTGGGGAACGGGTCGAATGTCTGAAAGGTGTGCAATGGCACTAACACAGAAATTAATTCTATCTGCGATCTTGTGTCCACAGGCAATGGGGAAGTCTAATAATTTTTTTCCCATGATAAGAAACAGTATCCCACAACTGCGTTGGCCATGCACATGCTAACGCTTGTCTCTATCAGCCGATCCTTTTAGTCTCTGTTACATCGTATTAAATGTTTAATGATAATAACATAGCATTTATAGAGCGCCTTGCCAAAGGCTCTAGGCGCTGACAATCCATACTCTAGTGTATGCAATGGGCTGCCTACCTGGGTAGTGCTGAATGAAGAGCTGCCTGCCGGCACTTCATTCAGTTGTTTCCCATGTCATCCAGTCAATATCGTTCACTCAATTTCCTTTCCTCATTCTTTCAAATTTTCACGCGGAGTGCATGCTATGTGTAACGTGTCATCCATACCAATGGCCAAACTGGCCTTGGTGATGAGATTTCACATGTGTGCAAGATGTGTGTGTGTGTTCACACATGGAACCTCGGTCGGAACCAGTGTTAACTCCGAGGAAAAAAATTCTCCTGTACCAAAACATTCCAGCAGAGATTGGAACCTGCAACCCCTGGATCATCAAGATTACGAGTCTGGCACTCTACCATCTGAGCTATTCCGGCCCCCCCATTTCTGCCACTGGATTTTTTCCCCAAGAGATCTCAAATACCTATGGAAGAAGACAACTCAGGGGTGCCATCAGTTAGTTTGTGTAGGGATGGGGTTGGGAGTGGGGGGTGGGGTTACACTCGGAACTTCAAATTGTAAACCATTGGTATGAAGCGCATTAGAATCGCTAAGAATTCGTGGATATGCCCCCCCCCCCCCCCCCCCCTCCCCCCTTCTCAACGAGCACACACCCAGACCACAACCCCAACACATACACGCACGTGCACGATGACATATATATATATATATATATATATATATATATATATATTATACAGCAAGTAGCATGCCAGAAATAGAACTATGTACTCTGTATGTACAGATTTCACAAAAAGTTAAGGACTGCCTTTAAAACTGGGTACCGTTTTAAAATATTCACTAAACATATGCATACGACATTTTCTTATACACAACACCTTTACCGTGTTAGCAAGACGCCAGAACTTGCGTCAACAGTTGTTTTAGTCGCACGTGCATCATGCACGGCATGCAAACTGTATGTTAAAAAAAAATGGCGGTTTTGGGCCAAATTGACTAATTAATTTTAATGATCCGTGAACACTAGTCGGCACGTTTTACAGTGCAAAAAATGCATATGCACGTGCATGGAATAAATGTCTGGCTATGACCAGTGCTAATCCACCTGGCTACATAAGCTGCTGGTCCAATGAAATTCATCACCGTTTGACCATGCTCCCCGCGAAGAAAACTATACTGATTTTCTGACTGGTCCTTAACTTTTTGTGAAGTCTGTATACTACGTGTATTGTATACGAGTGTGAGTATGGGTTTTAATGAAACAACAGGTACTGCAGTTAACACAATTGGCCGTGCCTGTGCAAGAAGTATCTGGTACAATGATGCCACTCTTAAAGCGCCAGAGTTCCAGTGACCTATGCTTTTGGCATGGCTAACTAGGGGACTCTGGGTTTCTTTAAAGCCTGAACACATTCGTAGGATAAGGACAGAGGAGAAGAGTGTGCTGTGTGGGAAGGGGGGGGGGGGGCGGGGGTATGTAGCCCTCCTGTAATTGGAAAATATTTGAATTGCAACCACATTATCGCATGGGTGACAAAATTGTGGGGTCGAGCACATTATGTCCCCTAGCACAATACGGGGCTTTCTCGGCACAAACTGTCGCATGTTCCAAGAGTGCGACACTTTGTTGCAAGTCCTCTCGGCACAAATTGTCTGCACTTCTGCACAAAGTGTCCGCCAATAGAGGCATCTGCTGAAGACGTTCCCAACAGATAACTATTTTGTGGTTACTTCGGTCATCAAACTTTTCTGATATGATAAAGGACGTTTATAATGTGTGTGTGTGTGTGTGTGTGGTGTGAGAGAGAGAGAAGACGAGAGAGAGGAGAGCGAGAGATAGCCGAGAGAGAGAGAGAATCTTTATTTCCAAGAGTAAACAGATGAGAAGCACTATATGCTTTATTTTTTACATCCGAACCCTTAGTGAGATAGAGATGAGAACGAACATTTCAAACGATAATTTATCAAGAGAAGGACTACAGGCCCCATTTTGAGGGGATGAGTAATAAACAGCATATTTAAACCACGAATATCTTATCACCAAACACATAAACATCACATTTACTACACGTCATATGACCTCCTCCTTTTGTTGTGTGTGTGTGGTGTGTGTGTGTGGGTGTGTGTGGTGTTGAGAGTGGAGAGAGAGAGGGAGAGGGGGGGGGGAAAGAAATGACAAAGAAAAAAAAAATACCCATTATCCATCTTATCCACCCCATCCCCACCCTCCCACCCCAACACACACACACACACACACACAGAGGAAGAATTGAATTTTAGCCTGGTGCCTGTGCTCACTGTTGAAGAAACCCTGGCCGCATGCGTGCATGCTGAGCAGGAGACAGAGAGCTCGGGGAGATTTGTC
The DNA here is from genome assembly GCA_016801955.1 of Conus betulinus. Taxonomy (NCBI): domain Eukaryota; kingdom Metazoa; phylum Mollusca; class Gastropoda; order Neogastropoda; family Conidae; genus Conus; species Conus betulinus. The sequence continues at coordinate 33,810 of JADBJO010003457.1, read as the reverse complement.
ATCTGCTGAGAAAAGACCGGTCGACGGCGCCCAAGCTGCGACGAGGCTCTGCAGGAACGCATGCCTCGAGATTTTTGTCAAAGACACAGTAGGTGTAAATGTAACGTTGAAGACCACCGGATGGCCATAGGGTAAAGAGAAAAACCACCAAGAACATCGTCCCCACCCCAACGAGAACCCCCCCCCCCCTCCCCCCACCCCCCCCCCCCCCCCCCCCCCACCCCCCACCCCCCCTCCAACAATCATAGGATAGGGATATGGTTTTTGTTGAATAGGGCCATTTGCACAGCTTGAGGTTTATGTTGGTTGTGTAAGTCGACGAGACGTTGCAGAGACTGTCCATTGGTGAAGAATTGTTACAGGTCTCTGAGGGCCAGAAAACTTTGTTTATGAAAACATCGTTTTTATGTGTGTAGCACTGTGGGTGCAAGCTTCAAAAGAAAAAAAAAATTTTTTTCTAGTCTGTTAGATCTGTTTGGCGCACTTAAAACGTAGGTTTCCATTAATTTTGGTGTAAGGAAGTAGAAGAAATTTAAGCTGTAAAAGGTTCAGTTATGATTAAAGCGGGGATGCTTAAAAAATATTAAAGTGGTTTTGTTTGTCGGGCGGTGTGTGACGAGAGTCTGACACACAGCATGAACCTACGCCTGCCACTGTATCAATAGATACTTCACATACTGAACATTCGCATGCCCTGACATAGCGTGTCCCAATCAATGATAGAAGTAGTTTATGTTTGGTTGTGTTTCTGATGATACAGTGATAACATTACAGTGGAAAGGCCCCCCCCCCCCCCCCCCCCCCCCCCCCACCCCCCCCTGGGTAATATTCAGGATATTGTACCCCTATCGATGCATAACTAGTGTGAGTGTGCCAAAGTATGTAAACACAATTTGCCCTTGTACGTTTCTGAGCATTTGAGGGAAATTCAGCTTAGGAGAGAGCCGCGTTTTCAGCAGAAGACCAGAATAAACAAAGGACTAGTTTTAAAATAGATCTAGACTTGGAATGATTTTTGTGGCAAGAATGTATAGCATTCATGCTAGCGTTTGGATTGAATGGTTTGGGGCTGATCCAGTGCATTTATTTTTTGTTTTTTTTTTTTTTTGCACCTCATGACTACATACCTTGTATTGTTGACAACCTTGTAACCCCCTTATAAAGAAACTCCACTCTAAATGGAATATAATCAGACTCTGAAGGCCGAAATCACTTTAAGGCACACGTTTGTTCATGTTAACCGGAAAGGTTTTATTGACTTTTGCTTGAGTCAAGTAGTGTAAAACCGAATTGATTGACCGAGAGTATAAGAATGGATTCATGCAATGACATTACTTGGCATGGAGGTTAAAGAGCAAGGACTTAGTCCTGCATAATTGATAGATTGTCTGGGTATGTTTGGCAGTTTTGTTGTGGGCACAGTCCATTAAAGGTTGATGTCTTACTGCCTAGACCCAGCGCGGTTGATTGTCTACTTCAGTCAGTACTCACCCCACCCCCACTGTCTTACATTGAGAGAGCGAGAGAGGAGAGAGACGAGCGAGAGAGAGAGAGATGTGGTGGGGATGAAGCTATGATCTAATCTTTATTTCCCCAAGGGTAACAGATAAGCAAATATAATACTTTTTGAGAGAGAGAGATGAGAGAAGAGCCCCCCGAGAGGAGAGAGAGAGAGAGAGTAGCGAGAATGATATATGACCTTGACGAAGAATGCTGTCTCAGCTATTTGAGAGTTTCCAGACAGTAATGACGTCATACATTCAATCGGAGTTCAAGGCAGGGGAGGACACCTCTACATATCATCATATGAACGGTGAAGGCAGAATTTGGGGTAAGTCTGTTAGCAGTAGTGTCGATTGCAGTTGTGATCGCTCTGACATTTTCAGCAATATACGAATCAATCCTTCACTAATTCCGTGAAGGTTGTTCTTGAATGTTGATTTTGAAGGAATTAACATCTTCCTTTGTGGTGGCGGAATCTTCCACGTCTTCGTTCACGGAAGTTCTACTTTTCGGTTCACCAAGAACCTTATTGATGTAAATATCATGAAATATCTTAACATGAAGGCTTGTATCATAATGTAGAGAAAATCTTGGCAATCAAATCACCGTGATAGTTAGTCTATCCATTGTCCCATTCGTGTTTATTATGAAATCTAAAAGACGGATCGCACAGTAGTGGAGACATAGAAAAAAGGCCGAGGCTCAGAGATTAGTTTTTCACCATGCTGGAAGAAAGAAACGGAATGAAATGATTTCCACGCTGAAGCTTTGTGTTGATTAATGGACATAAAAGATAAATCAGCAAAACTATGTTACCATTACTTTGTAAGTCCCTGTGTTCCAGGTCGCATTCGTCCTTTGGCTTTTACAAAGAATTCAAAGCGCAAAATAAAAGATTGCCTGACTTTCCTTTCAAGATGTATGTTTGATAAAATCATCAAGAAAGACATTTCCTGACTGTAACACAAGCAAAGGCCCACGCCAGCCCCATACTGTTTTTTGTTTTTTTGTTTTTTTCAGAAAAAGGTTATAGAAATAGAACGGAGAAATACTAGTTTTTCGGCCTGTATGAGTGGCTTGGATTAAAAGCTTGTGAAAGTCCTGGTTAGAGATCGGTGTTACGTGTACATTTACGTTTGCAATAGAAATGCCGGGGGGGGGCGCCCAAGTTGCCAAATGGGGGATCACGTCAAGCAGATCTTTACAAACCCAGTTATTAAGAACCAATATAAAGATTCATTGATGATGACACAGAAGGTGATTGAACAGACTGCAGACTGACCACAGGGCAAACACACAACACACAGCCCAACAACACCACATCACACACACAAACCAACGTCATAATAGGTTCAAAGTAATGCTTATTTCACTTCACCAGTACTGAACAGACATGTGAATTTTTGACAAACATATCCCTCCTTTTCAGACAACAAAAGAGACTGGAATAATCACACAACATTACCCAACCTTCCTTCTCCCAGATTGAAGTTAGCCTGGAAAATGAAATGTATGGACCAAGAGTGGAATAGTAAATGACAAACAATGATAACTGTTGACCGAACAGACAAATGGATAGTCCTTTATTCGATACAGACAGCGGTTTGTTTTGATCTCAAACGGAATTTGATAAAGTCGTGCCCATGAAATTGTTTCACAGACTGAAATTTATGCACCTGTGATGCAGACAGTAGATGCATGTGATCCTGGTTGTGGTGTGAACTTCAATCAAATGTTTTGATCCTACTAGATCTGTTCTTTGACCCCGAAAACTGAGAAAATCAAACTACATTGCCCTGCAGTAGAATGAGGGATAGTATCTTCTCCTTATTATATTTTTTTGTTATAATGGGTGTTATATCACAATCATTCAGTTTGAAACAAAACCCCATTATGGTACCATTCCTAAAATCTATAACTTAGGCAATATTGTTTTTGTTTCCAATTTTTTGGTCTGGTGGAGAAGGGAAGTAAGAAAAAACAAAACAAAACCAAAGAAAACACCACCTCCAGAGCCATATGAAGATCTGTAAAAGCGTATGAAATCCTTGATGTGTGATGAACAGAATGTCTTGAGTTTGTCAGTAATACAGATGTCCAGTATTGGTCCTATCTGATAGTTCATATCCAGATGTAGATCTGAAAAAATGTGAACTTCCTTCTTAAATCTGATATTTGAATTTGGTAAGTTTTTGTCTCTTTGAAGTAAAGAACAGACAACATTTTGTTTATTTCTGTGGATGTTATAAATCAGTATCCAATTTATTTTCTACAATATACAAGTTAATTGTAATTACATAGTTGATCTCTTTTGTCTCATGTTGTTCTTTTCTGTTCTTTTATTGAAAAAAAAGAAGAAAATTTGTGTATTTGACCATGTCCTGGAGTCACACTCTACCTTTTACTTCAGTTTTACAGGATGTACAGTCAGATCACTAAATGTGAAGGATATATGGTCACTTTGTCTTGAACCCAGTGACACAATCTCACAGCACTGCCCAAGGCAAGAGAAACAGTGCTGATTAATCATAATACGATTTTTTATTCATAAAGTGAGGAGATTAAGCTGCTGTCTTATGCACCTCTTTTTGCAACAACTGGATTTTCAATTTGTTTTCCTGTGATTTCCAAGCTGGATGGCCAGTTTATGTCAGTATGCCCGTATGTCTGTTCTTGTTGCTGGAACCTATTGTATGTAATCGGCCTGTTCCAAGACATATCACAGGGGGCTTAGAGTGAGACTGATGAGAGAGAGGTTATGATGCTCAGTGTGGCCTGTAATGGATTGAAACCAAATATTAAATGAGGAGGGAGCAGTGGACAGTAAATAACGAACAAGTTAACTAACCCTTGCTCCTATGATGAATAATTGAACAGTAAATAATGAACAGTAAAGTAACTCCTGCTGCTATGATGAAATTATTACATATCCATAACTCCATAGGAACGCAGCTGATGACACCAAATCACCTTGTACAAACATCAACTCAGGGCTTAAAGAACAATAAAGGATGGGACAGGGATGTCTCCTTGTTTGTTCTGTGTACACTGAGTTGTGCTATGCAATCTGGTGGCGTAAGCAGCAATTGTTTGGGGTTATAGGTGTGTAATTAGTTTATCATGGGAGCAAGAGTTTACCTACTTTTTTTTTGTTATTTATCAAATTGGAATGAATTGATTGTCCCATATTCACTTTTCCTTAGTGTCTATTCTGGGTGTTTGATTTTATGCTGTGTGATTCTTTCATAACTCCCTTCCCTCCTCCCCCTTTTCCATCCTTTCCACTCCACCCCCCAGCCCCCTCACCTACTCTCTTGAACTTTCTCACCCACCAATCTCCCTCCTGCTTTCTCCCTTTCATTTCTAAATATTTCTAAAGTTTGAAACCTTCCTAAAACCCCCATCCCCGCCCCTTTCCTGAATTGTGCTAACCTAGGGGTTTCTAAATATTTCTAAAGTTTGAAATCTTCCAATAAGTATAATCCCCCATCCCCACCCCTTTCCTGAACTGTGCTAACCTAGGGGTTTCTAAATATTTCTAAAGTTTGAAATCTTCCTATAAACCCCCATTTCCACCCCTTTCCTGAACTGTTCTAACCTTGGGGCCTGAGGCAGAACAACTTGCAATGAATAGATCTTGTTGTTCCTAATGGTGCCCTGCCAACAGGATGTGCATGTGCGTGCGTGCGTGCGTGTGTGCGTGCGCTCATGTACGTGAGCGCATGCGTGCATGCATGTGTGCGTGCATGTGTGTGTGCGTTCGTGCGTGCGTGTGTGTGTGTGTGTGTGTGTGTGTGTGTGTGTGTGTGTGTGTGTGTGCATGCATGTGTGTGTGCATGCATGTGTGTGTGCTGGCGAAATGATGAGTATTTTCTTTAGTCAGTTTTGATGTTAGTAAAAGATGAACAATAATGAATTCAAGGTTTACCACACTTGTGCCAGGTTAAAAAAGATTTTGCATGATTTCACAACATGATTTTACTGGTGTGTTTATGAGTGTGTGTATATGTGTGTGCATGTTTGTGTGTGTATGTGTGTGTGTGCAAGCGCATTCGTAAGTGTGCATATGTGTGTGTGTACATGCTTGCATATGTATGTTTGTGTGTGTGTATGAGAAAGAGAGAGACAGACAGACAGACAGACAGACAGAGATGGAGAGAAATATGGAATGGAGGCAAAGAAGATGGGAGCAGGGAGAGGGAAGGGGACATCAGGAGAGAGAGAGATAGGGGCAGGAAGAGGAGTGTGTGTGTGTGTGTGTGTGTGTGTGTGTGTGTGTGTGTGTGTGTGTGTGTGTGTGTGTGTGTGTCTCCGTCTGTGTGTGTGTGTGTGTGTGTGTGCGTGTGTGCGTGTGTGTGTGTGTGTGTGTGTGTGTGTGTGTGTTGTGGACCTTTGGGGTGGTGGTGAGGGGTTGGAACAGAATGTGTAAGTGTGTGCACATGCTTTTTGATGAGTATATCTATCTATCTATCTGTCTATCTATCTATCTATCTATCTATCTATCTATCTATCTATCTATCTATCTGTCAATCTATCTATCTATCTATCTATCTATCTATATCTATATATATATATATATATATATATATATATATATATATATATATATATATATATATATATATATATATATATATGTATACGAAGAGGGTGGGGGAGAGAGGTAGGAGGATCTGGGATGCCATTTCAGGCCATTTCCAAGGTATGTCCATTTACAAAATTTTCTTCTTTTTTTTTTCAGAAATGGCAACTCCAACTCCCAGTCAAATAGAGTGCCCTGTCTGCCATGATGGCTTTACTCTTCCCAAACTGCTTCCCTGCACTCACCTTGTCTGTCACAAGTGTGTGGTGGCTTGGATTGAAAAGGGAGGCAACCAGGCCGGCTGTCCTCTGTGTCGAAAACCAATCCTTCCTGCTTCTCACCAGGGTCAAGACGACATTGCCTCTCTGGTGGATACCCTGCCAACTGATGTTGCGACAGCTGCGATGGTAGACAGTGAGAAAAGGCTGAGTGGCAGTCATGTGTGCAGCTGTTGTGAGGATGCAGAGGGCACTGTATTCTGCTTGCAGTGTGCCATCAAACTCTGCAGTAGCTGTGCTAAGATCCACGCCAAAATTCCTTCAAGTCAAGATCATGTCACAGAACGGGTGAGCAACCTGTCAGCAGAACAGCTGGCCACACACCACAAAGTTGTCTGCGCCTGTCATAGTAAGAAACAGGCTGAGGTGTACTGCACAAGTCATGAAGAGCTGATTTGCATCCAGTGCGCTTTTTCAACACATTGCAAGTGTTCTCTCTCAACAGGGCTCCTGGAGTTGGCCAAAGAGAAGAGGGAAGAGCTGAAGGCTGAAGTGAAGAAACTGGAAGACAGGGAGACAGCCATCTTGGAAAAGGTGGAGTACACACAGAAAGGTTCAGTGGGTCTGTGTGTCTGTTGGGATGTTGCTTGGGGATCTGAGTCTCTGTGTGTGTGTGTGTGTGTGTGTGTGTGTGTGTGTGTGTGTTCCATTGCAGTCCCAGTGCCAGTGATTGTTATGAGATATCACCACTTGGCTGAGATTTAAAACTTGCCAACTGGCCAACCGCACCTGAAAATTATGTTTGGCAAATTCGCTTTATGGTTTAAAGTCACCTGGGTAATGACCATAAAATTTCCCTGTCTAGAAGAGGTTGGGTAGACTGTAGTGGGCAGTTGCATAGGCAACACAGTGCACCTGCATCTGCCACATGAGTCCAGTGTGTGAGAAAGCCGGGGTCATCTTCAGGAGACATCTTTCGTCACTGAGCATCACGTCTGTGCAGTGAGTGACATGAGACTGGCTTTGATTTGGATTTGAACACATGGATTTTTGCTGACAGAGGTGTGATCACCATGTCTGTGCAAGGAATTACATGAGACTGGCCTTGATTTGGATTTTGAACACATGGATTTTTGCTGACAGAGGTGGGATCACCACGTCTGTGCAAGGAATTACATGAGACTGGCTTTGATTTGGATTTGAACACATGTATTTTTTGCTGACAGAGGTGTGATCACATCTGTGCAAGGAATGACATGTGACTGGCTTTGATTTGGATTTGAACACATGGATTTTTTGCTGACAGAGGTGTGATCACCACGTCTGTGCAAGGAATGACATGTGACTGGCTTTGATTTGGATTCAAACTCATGGATTTTTTGCTGACAGAGGTGTGATCACCACATCTGTGCAAGGAATTACATGAGACTGGCTTTGATTTGGTTTCGGCTTTGATTTGGATTTGAACACATGGATTTTTTGCTGACAGAGGTGTGATCACCACGTCTGTGCAAGGAATGACATGAGACTGGCTTTGATTTGGATTTGAACACATGGATTTTTTGCTGACAGAGGTGGGATCACCACATCTGTGCAAGAAATTGCATGAGACTGGCTTTGATTTTGATTTGAACACATGGATATTTGGCAGACAGAGGTGTGAAAATGTCCAACTACTTCGACTTTCCTGGTTAGGAACCTGGGTCATTCCTTGGTGGGGGCTGGCTAAAGCTTGGCACTGTAGTATGGGGCCATCTTGGGCCACCCTTCCAGAGGACACCCAGCTACATTTCAGGATTTCATTATCAGCACAATCGATGGCACTGCAAATGGTTGAGCCTGTCTACAGCCTACATGGTTCAGATTGCATGGTTCAGATGATAAATTGCCATCATTTCGATGATAAACTGCCATTGTCAAATGATAAACTGGCATACTTCAAATGATGAATTGTGATGGTTCGGATTATAAATTGCAATAGTTCAAACAATAGATTGCCATGTTTCTGATGATAAATTGCTGTAGTTCAGAGGATAAATTATCATCTTTTGGATGATGAATTGTCATGGTTGAGGGGATAAACTGTTACGGATCAGAAGATTTAAAAACTGATGTGACTATGATAGAAGTACTATGGTTCAGATGATAGACTGCATCATCTGGAAGATAACCTGCTATAGTTCAGAAGTTAAACTTTGATGAGATAGAAGATTAACTGCCATGATCTGGAAAATAAACTGCCATGTTTCAAAAGGTAAAATGCTACAATTCAGATGATGTGTTGCTGTGAGATAGATTAACTGCCAGGATATTGATCTAGAAAATAAACCGTGGTAGGACAGTTACGGCTGCCTGATTGCCCAGGGCAAGCGAGCAAGCACCTGCCGGCTGAGCAAGAGCAACCGTTCAGACACCTGCTGCAGAGAAATTAAAAGTTGTCGTCATTTGCAGATTTCGGATTATCATGGCCGTGGCTTGGGATTCAATGTCTCAAAATTACCATTATAAAATCTTACGTCACTGTTGATTATGTCGGCATTGGTTGTCAGTTGGATATCACGGGTTGTCAAGTTTAGGTAGACGTGTGGAGAAAACGGCAAACAACAATAAATTGCGTTGCAGTTTCTCTGTTAATTGTGCTCTGTAGAAATCTAAAGTACTGTAATTAGTGAGCAGGTGCTTTTGCTTGGTGGCAGATAACAACTTTGTTAAAGTGCTCCCAAGGCAGGTCAGAAAAAAGTCTGCGTTATACCATGTAACTGCCGAAGGGCCATGGTTCAGAAGATAAATCTACACAATCTGTTGACCAAAAGGATAAACTGAACGATGATAGTTCAGAAGATGAAATCCATGATCATAAAGATAAACCATCATGATCCAGAAAACAAATTGCCATGATCAATTTGCCAAAATTCAGGCGATGGAAAGCCATGTTCCAGAACATCCGGGTAAGGGAAGAGGCACAATTCTGTATGCAGTTAAACTTATGGAATGGTATTAAGGACAGAGTTAGTTCCCATTATAGAAGGTAATTTTCTCATGGAACTAAGGGGGGGTGTCTATTAAAGAGTTTACTTCTTTGCAGAAAATCATTAGAAGAGAACACTTTGCTAAAGCCCCTCCTTTTTTTTTTTTTTTTTTTAAAAGTCTTTACAAGTTATTGTCTAAGTCTTTGTGGGTTGACATATATTGCAATGAAATAGTAATGTACATACAGACCTGACCAGTTATTGTTAACATAGAATAAGCTGAAAGCATAGAAAGACTGACTTAAAGTTTAATATTATTGGTTAGAAAAACTACAGTTGTGTTCAGATGCAGTTTTACTGTGTTTTTGTTCATGTTATGAATATCAAATTGAAAATATGAATATTCTATTTGCTGCTTTGTGTTCAGATCAGTCAGCTGGATATCCAAGTATCTGATGCCCAGGCCAAGTTCAAGGCCATGAAAGATGAAGTCAAGGCCACATTTGATGACCTCCAAATGTCCGTGGAGGCCCAGCGCCAAAAGCTGAACTTGGAAATTCAACAGAAAGAAGACGCCTTCCTGGCTGAAAGAAAATCCTCCAAATTAGACCTGGAAGACCTCAAAGGTGACCTGTCAGCTCACAGAAGTACTGCCCAACGCCTGATCTCTTCTGCCACGGACAGTTCTTTGCTGGCCATGGTGGGAAAGCTGAAGTCACGTCTGGCTGCTCTGGAGTCCCAGGTGCTCCCTGATGACCCAAGACGACAACCGGGAGTCTGACCCTGAACTCTGACACAGTGAAGAAAACAAAGGAAGCGATCACTGCCAATGGCAAGCTGACAGATTCAAGTGCCCTTCAAAAGGTAAATTACTACTGTAACTAATAACATTCTGTAAAGTTCTCACATTGATTAAATCAGCTTTTTGAGAGAAAGTATCACATATGAAGGAATGAACACACACCTAACTACCCACTTTGGTATTCAGTAAAGAAACTGCTATTGAAGCACTAAACACACTTTAGGTGTCTGCATTGGTATGCATACTGTATAATCTGTTTTCATCAGAGGTACTATTCTTGAACTAGTGAAGACACTGTAAGCTACCCACATTGATATTCAAACTGTCATCTTTATCCATCAGTAGGAAGGAACTCTGGATGGTCCTGTTGTGCATTCCCAGTCTTCTCCTGCACCAGTAAACCCTGGTTCCATACTCTTGACCTCACAGCTATTGCAGACTGTGATTTGTGGCCTCCTGCCATGTAGAACTTTGATGCTGGAGCTTTCGAAGGCGTAAGGCTTCCTCCCGCAGTGCTAAGCACATGTGTGATCCCTTGAGCACTTGGTTGTGCCTCCATGTGTACCTTCTCTGGGCTAGTGCTGCATTGCATGAACTCAGGACATGTTTTCACTGTTTGTTGCCATGACAGAGTGGTGCTATTCTTAAAGCATTCAACACACTGTAGGCTGCCCACATTGGTATTCAAACTGCATTACATAGTCTTTTTCCATTAAAGGTACTACTATTGAAGCATGAACACAGTGGAGGCTGTCCACTAGGACTGCAGATTGTAGTGTTTATTTGTTTTATTTTATTTCATTTGGTACTTCTTCTCTGAAACCATGGACACACTATAAGCCACTCGATTAGTGTGCAAACCATTCACAAAATGCTATTACTGAAATAATGAAAATGCTGTAAGCTACTCACAATGGTGTGCAAACGTGTAGTGCTTTTTTCCCAAAGGTTTTACTTTCTCAAGTTGTAGAACATGTACAGTCTCTGGTTTTTTTTTTTTGTTTTTTTTTTTTTTTGTTTTTTCACAAGAGCTATTACTGCTAAAGAAAAGGAAACACTGTAGGCTTCTCAAACAGGAGTGCAAACTATAATGTCTGTTTATTCCATTTCAAGTGTTGACGTTGGTTTCTGTGGAAGGAGAATGTCCATGTTTCCCAAGCTGTATGTTCCCCACCAGTCTATGTTTCCCCAAGTGTCAGTTTCCCAATATCTATGTTTCCCCAAATCTTTGTTTTCCCCATATCTATGTTTCCCAGTGTCTGTGTTTCCCCATATCTATGTTTTCCCCAGTCTCTGTTTCCCCATATCTATGTTTCCCAAGTCTCTGTTTCCCCATATCTATGTTTCCCCAAGTCTCTGTTTTCCCATATCTATGTTTCTCCAAGTCTCTGTTTTCCCCATATCTATGTTTCCCCAAGTCTCTGTTTCCCCATCTATGTTTCCCTGAGTCTCTGTTTCCCCAAGTCTCTGTTTCCCTGAGTCTCTGTTTTCCCTAGTCTCTGTTTCCCCATATCTATGTTTCCCCAGGTCTGTGTTCCCCTGGCTCTATGTCCCCCTGTTTTATATTCCTCTCACTGTTTTGCTTTGACTGGGTATAAAACATATTAAGAGAAACAAACCTGAAAACAACCATTGACCCATCAACACCCAAACCTCTCCACCCATCACAACAATGCAAGCACCAAGTCACCCGTGCCATTTTGCTTTATTGAAAAAGAAAAGAAAACAAAGAAGACACAGATATTGAGATAGTGAGTTCAATTAGTTATGGCAGAAATATGCTGGACAGATGAATCAAAGACTGATTAATTGCATCCAGTAACAGCATCCCATCATAATACCAGTAGCTTAAGTGGAAAACAGTCAGTCTGTAAATAAAAATTTATGGCTATAAGAGAAAGTAGCAAATTTATCAGTGGAAAACATCGGTCTGCAAATAAAAATTAATGGCTATAAGAGAAAGTAGCTAATTTATCAGTGGAAAACAATTGGTCTGTAAATAGAAATTTATGGCTATAAGGGAAAGTAGCTAATTTATCATCATAGGGATAAGAGGGAGGGGGGATGAGGGTCAGTAAAATTCTTGATCAAATCTACAGTCAAATACTCAACCAGGGAGAAAACAACAGCAACAACAACAACAACAAACATTCTTGGAGAAGAAAAACTGTATTTAATAATGCTTTACAGAGGACCTAATGGTCTGTGGAATATCATGCAGCCCCCACCCACCCACTCCCCACCAGGAGAGATTGCTCTTTTGATGAAGAAAAACATTAAATTGTCTCAGTCACATTTGACTCATGTGAACCTGAAATAACCAAAAGACTATCGCATGACCCACATTCAGATTGAATAAAAAAAAATTACATGAATATCGATTTACGTATCAAAATCTTAATCCTATAAAACAGTTTGTTTTTTTTTAGTTGCAAATATAGACCAGAGGAAAGTCAGCTGTAAAACAAAAGCATTAAATCATTGTCTGTAAGATAGATTTGATTGAAAAATCTTTTGACAGACAGATTTCAGTATGCTGGTATCTTAGAAGCAAAATCAACAGTGTTCCTTGGAGGAATATTTTAAGACAGACCCAATAAACCTGACATTCTAAACTGCCTCTGTTGCTTTTAACTGTTTTTGACAAACTTAAAACCTATTGCAATGCTTTTTAAAGATTAAAGTGGGAGCAAAATACAAGCCTTCAATATTGACAAGTTGGTTAAAAGGACCAACAGAAATTTGAAAGTGAAAAATGTAACAAAAATGTTCATTGATAACAATACCCCCCAAATAAGTATGATATTTATGGTTGTAAACTACAACCTGCAGACGTGGAGAAATACTAAGGGGTCAGGGTTGACCAAATTATCAGGGAGGATTGCATGTCATGTTCATGATATGATTTAAAGCCATTGTCGGAAAGGTAAATGAAAACATAAGGGTTGACTGTACATCATATTTATGTATTTTCCATTATTTTTTTTCTTGTCATTTTGCTGGGCTATGAGCAAAATTATCACTCACTCCCTCTCTCTCATTCATGTGTATAGAAGCAGCATATCTACAGGATGTAAGAGTTGTGCTACTTGTTTTTTATTTACTGTTTGCTGCTCCCTCCCTCCTTCATTTCAAGCGCACAGGGCTGATATTGTGATGGAGAGAGAAAAAGAGATATGAGAGAGAGAGGAAAAGACAGAATATGGGAATAAACTGTTTACAAATTGCTGTTGCTGTCAGTGACATGTTTGGTGGGTTGTTGTCAGGACAAGCCTGCTGATGCCAAGTGTGGTGAGTACTGTCACCAGTCACCTCTCTGTCTGGCTGTCAGGCTGTCAAAATTGCTTTCTGTCCCTGTTTCTGTCCCTCATCCTTTATGACAATCTATGTGAGTCAAAATCTCAAACTTCAGAGTGAGAAATTTTGTGCAAAGATTTTTTTGTAATGAATATCTGTTGTAATGAAGTGAATATTTTCTCCTGACAAACTATTTTTTGTGTGTGTCAGACTTTAAAAAAAAATGTTTGTGGTTACGGAAATTTGTTCAGTTGACCCAAAATTTTTCAGAACAGGAAACCTCAAAAAAAAAAAACAAAAAAAAAAAACAACCCAACTCAAAATGAATAAGCAGACACGCACCCACACACATATGCACGTATGCATGCATGCAAATAAATAAAGTACACACACACACACACACACACACACACACACACACACACACACACACACACACAAACCCACCAATCAGAGACTAAATTCCTTGCCGTCTGATTTTTCATTTAACCTGTTGAAATCCGAGGAGGGAAATAATTTTCATGCCATCTCCAGAAGCTTGATATCTGGTTTTGAGTGGGCCAAAAGAGTGTTTTTGCCCTTGGTCTAAGAATTTCTTCATAAATTCAGTCGTAGAAAAAAAAGTGTTTTCTTCTAGTCCTGTCAAAGCTGTTCTTTGTGTTGTTTGTTCTTGTTGTACTACAGTGATTATTTTTTCTTGACTCAGCCATCATGATATTAGTAGTGTATTGACCAACTTGATCATCAAGTATTTCAGAATAGTCATAATCTGTCAAATGCTGTCCCTGAGACTGGATTCTTTCACATGCCTGTATTCAGCCTGGATACAGATGTGGGAGGTGCTCAGATAGATCAGAAGGTGTGTCTGTAGGTGACAAAGGTATATACAGAAGGTGTTCAGACAGTTAAGGAGGTCGGTCTGTACCTAGGTTGACCTGGGTCTACATATAGAAGGTATTCACAGAGTTCAGATCAGTCTGTACCTAAATTGAACTGAGCATTCACACAGGCCTTCAGATACAGTTCAGGAGGTCAGCCAGTAACTAGGCTGACTTAGGTATATGCACAGAAAGTGTTCAGTCAGTTCAGGAGGTCAGTCTTTACCTCGGTTAACCTGAGTTATACACACAGAAATTGTTTAGACAATTCAGTTCAGTCTGTATCTTGGTTGACCTAGGTATAGATAGAGTGTTTGGACAATCCAGATAAACCTGTATGCAAATTGACCAGAGTATACACACAGCAGGTGTTCAGACTATTCAGGTAAGTCTGTATCTAGGCTGACCTGAGTATATGTATACAGGGTGTTCAGACAGTTCAGGTAATTCTGTACCTAGGTTGACCTGGGTATATACACAGAAGGTGTTCAGACAGTTCAGGTCATTCTATACCTAGGTTGACCTGGGTATACATACAGAAGGTGTTCAGACAGCTCAGGTCATTCTGTACCTAGGTTGACCTGAGTATACACACAGAAGATTTTCAGAGAGTTAAGGAGATCAGCCTGTACCAAAAGGTGGACCGAGGAAAACAGATGAAATATGTACATTCTAGGTTGTCCTAGGAGATTGACAGATCAGCTTTGGCCTCACCTTTAGTTGTTCTTGATTCTTATCATCAGTGGTTTGATAGAGAGTGTGCGTGTGTGTGTGTGTGTGTGTGTGTGTGTGTGTGTGTGTGTGTTCATCTTCAGTGTTCTGTTGATCATCAGTGCTGTGATAGTGTGTGTGTTTGTGTGTGTGTGTGCATGTGCGTGTGCACGCATGTATGCACATGCATATATGTGTGTTGAAAGTTTTGGTAGAATAATGAAACCTAGCATCAAAGCAGAACATGACATTCTGTGGACAACCGTCTTGCTTGGTTTTTCATCGAGTGTGGGAGCATTTCTGAAGAGACTGGTGTCTTGTCACAGGCAGATCGCTTACCCTTGCAGGACCAGAGTATGCTGCTGTCATGAAATGTGGCGATCGTGTCAGACGGGGAAGGGACTGGAATTATGGATCAGAGGTATGTTTTGAATGTAACTGATGGATTGAAAGAAGTGATTTGGAGCAGTGTAACACATGAGAATTAAACCTTGGAATTGTCCAACTGTTATAACTGAGAAAAGACAAATTGTGACGGATTGTTAAACCCGCGTTGGGCGGAACATATTCACCAGAAAACCGGTCAGTTAGTTTACCTAGCTGCTGCTCACCTGCGCTGTGTGTATAAGCCAGGTGAGGTGAAACGATCAGGCAGTCTCTACAGCAGATCCGGCAGTGCAACTTTTCAGTGGCTGAAGAGGGACTCCAGATGAGGCTGCTGTGGCAGTCAGGTATTTCATTATTAGCAATTTGAAATTGCTAACCGAAATCGTTCTTCCCTCCTGTAGGCAACTGTAACTTTCTCAGCGCCTAGTAAAGGTTTTTAGAAAAAAAAGTATTTGTTGTTTTTTGGTATATCTTGTGACTTGATAGGGTGATAGGAGGAAATTGTTTTTAGAAAGTATGAATAGAAAGAGGAAAAAGATATGTTGTTGATGAGTGATCGGAAAAGGAGATGGCTTAGCTAGTTCATGGCTTTATGAAAAAAAAAAAAGTTTTGTGTCACTTTATTCTGCTGTATTGTAATGATGTTATTGATAGTAAGCTCCGGAAGTGAGGGATGGAAAACTACCATATATTAATGGTTGTGATATGTATTTAAACCATCCTTTGATATATAAATAATGAATATCTATCTGTTGATAAACAAGAGTGTGTGGATATCATTCCTCTGAGATATAGTGATTATGTGAAATGATAAAAACATTCTTGTTGTGATGGAAGAGACATGAAATGATAAAAACATTCTTAACTTGATGAAAGAGATGAAAGGAAATCGTTTCTTATATGCAATGATTATATTCTTGGTTTATCAAAAAGGTCTGTGTGGAAATCATTTTCCCCCCCAATGTGTGTAAAGCATGATTTCGAAAAGGTCTATGCGGAAATCCCCCCCCCCCCCCCCCCCCCTCAATGTGTAGAACATGATTCAGGAAAAGAGGATGTTCTATTGTGATATTGTAGGGAAACTTTGTGGATTTCGCTATGGGTATTTTTCCCCAAGTCCTGGTGAAATATAAAGTACTGTGTTGGTTATGAATATGATTAATAACCATGATTAATAATAGCCACGTTGTAGTAGGCTAGATAATCAAGGTAGGTAAAGTCATTGTCCTGGTGTGACCGGGAACTGGCTTCCACTGCCAGAGGGTCTGGGCGTAGCTGGAGCCTACCCCTGTCTCCACCCTGCTGAGGGTGTGGAGTGGTCGACGTAGGAATCGACAGTGACCCAGCCTGCCACCACTAGAGGGTCTGGGCGTAGCTGGAGTCTACCCCTGTCTCCACCCTGCTGGGGGTGTGGAGAGGTCGACATTGGAGTCGACAGTGACCCAACCTGCCACAGTGCCCGGGTCTGGGGCATAGCCGAGATCTACCCCTGTCTCCAGCCTGCTGGGGTGCAGAGAGGTCAACGTGGGAGCCGACAGTAACCCGACATGCCAGTTGTGCCAGAGCCGCCGCTGCTGCCGAGCCAGAGCCGCCGCTCTTGAGGTATTTGAACCAGTGACCTGTTGGGCCAGTTGTATCAGAGCCGTTGCTTCTGCTGTACCAGGGCCATCGCTTTTGTGGTGTGTCAACATCTTGTGTATGTGTGAGCCGCAGCTCTTGTTGTGTTGGAACCACGCTCCAGTTGTGGACAGAGCCCGTCGCTCCTGTTGTGGACAGAGCCGTCACTTCGGTTCTGTGGGGACTCTGCGAGCTGTTCCTCCTGACTGTGTGTGTCCCAGGAGAGGACTTCTTCTACAGCATTCTTCATGAGAGACTTGCGACATCTGAGAACTGTCGTGCTGAGCCGCCGGATGTGGCCAAAAGAAAACAATAATATATGAATACATTTCATGAATTGTATGCCTAGTATGGTGTACGTTATTCTGCTGCATTGATATGTTGTTGTATATTGCTGTGTTTTTGTGTATTTGTGTTTTGATGGCTCAGGTAGCATAGAAAAAAGAAAATGTTGACTTGTTGCCTAGCTGTCCATGTTTTGAATGTGTGGGTGTATGTGAATTCAAAATCGTACATGCATCGGAATTTCTGAGAGTCAGACAGACAAACACATGTACCAACCCATCTGTAACACAAATTTTAAACGGAATTTAAAGTAAATCCATATATTAACATGGACAAACAAATAACACACAACAAAACACAACATGTTTTGACCTCTTATGTCTTCTTCAGGCAAGATAAGCAACATTCAGGATGCTGAAAACAAAGAACGAGCAATCACTTATTTTCTCAAATATGGCAGTCATGGTATTACAACACACACACACGCATGCACACACACGCACGCACGCACGCACACACACACACACACACACACACACACACACACACACACACACACACACACACACACACACACACACACACACACACACACACACCACACACACACACCACACGCACACACACACACACACACACACCACACACACACACACCACACACATACACACACACACACACACACACACACACACACACACACACACACATACACACACCACACACACACCACACACACACACACACACACAATCACACACCACACACATACATGCACACACACACACACACACACACACACACACACATACACACATACACATGCACATACACTAACACATACACAAGCATATGCACACACACCACACACATGCATGCACACACACACACACACACACACACTCACACACACACACACACATGCACATACACTAACACATACACAAGCATATGCACACGTATACACACACATTATATGCACATGCGCTCTCACACCACATGCACCGGCTCACACACATGGGCCCATGCTGCAGACCTGTGTACACACACACATACATTGATAATAATGGCACACCCCAATATTAGGTAGGTTTCTCAAAGTCTGACCAGTATGTTAGGATAATGCATAGGTTAGATACCTGCTAAGTTGTAGGCAAGAGACCCTCTGTTTAAATCCTGTGATCTTTGTCATAAATTCATCTGTCCATCAGCTTTAAATCATGCACTGTGTGGTCTTTAAACTTAGTGGATATGGTGTAGCGTATATGGACTAGCCCACACACAGTGACACCTCCTTGATGAAACTGAAATTGAAACTTTTGACCAAAACTATGATATTGTCGAACTCTTTATAGAGAGTGTCTACTGTAATTTTATTGTTTGAGTCAGCAGATTTTTTTGTGTGTGTTGTATTTATATTTGACTTTCAGACAGCAGAAACGATGTAATTGGGAGATAGCCTGCTGTGAATGGTGTGCCCGTTATCATCCTCTTGTTGTGAAACTGTTTTCCAATGTTCCTTCACTCTCTCAACGTTTTGCTGTTTGTTTTGTTTTCTTTTCTTTTTTTTTTTTTTTTGTTGTTTTTTTGTCTATGAAAAAATTTGTTTTACTTCTTGAGAGACTTATTCTTACTGACAATCTTGATGTTTTTGTTTTACCTTCCAGGATGGAACACCTCCAGGTCTTGGTACTGTCACTAGTGTTCCATCAGATCTGAAATCTAGATGGGTATATGTTAAATGGGACTGTGCTGGACCAATCAAGTACCGTATGGGAAAAGACAACAGGTATGATCTGCAACGTGCAAGTGAAGATTAGACAGGACAAGCTGGCCTGGTGGTGAGGAATCCACAGACTTGGCATAATGAAGAAACTCATCACTTCTATTGGTTAGTGCACATGACTCTGAACTTGAGTGAAGCTTGTTAGTAATGAATGGATAGAACTAGATGGCTTGGCGATGAGTTCACGGCTGTCACAGAACAAGTCATCACTACATGGACAAAATGAATCTTCACACAAGATAAACTGACTCTTTTATGCAAAGAGGTTGTAAATGATGTGAAAAACATCATAATTTTGATTTTCACCTTTGATATACAGAGACGTTTTGTGTGTGTGTGTGTGTGTGTGTGTGTGTGTGTGTGTGTGTGTGTTTTCAATGATATCAAAATTATTTTTCGTCAGTCTCTTCTAACATTTACACAGGCCATATTGAAGTTTGGTATTGTTGATTACCATCCTCCTTTTCTCTTACAGCAGAAAGTCAGAGAAGGAATATGTGGATAGTTTCAGCTGGAAGTGACATGACGTTAGAGTAGTGATGGTCTCAACAGGTTGACAACTCCCAGAAATAAAGGTACAACACTGTCGGGGCAGTCCAAACAAAAGTAGCTTAGAAGCAGCACCCAACCCAACTCCCAAAACTGGATTCTTAAGGTGGTGAACTGGAAAAGTGGTAACCAGAACAGAAAGACAACAACATAGAAACCAGAGATGAACACATTACAAAGGAAGTTTCTATCCACACCAACAAAATGGTAAAACCCTACTTTAGAATCCACAGCCTCACTGTAAATGCGTTCATCTTCATCTATTCATTGGAACTCAACGGACAGATGGCTAGCAGAGAGTGAATCAATGATATCGACTGAAAGGGGTACTTCATAAAACACCCCCAAACTGTGTCGTCAATGCCCTTATATGCCTGTTTTCAAATTTGGCACAGTCCCCTCTTTCTCCACTGTGGTCTGAGCTTGAGTGATTCTTGGAGGGCCAGAATAGCTTGGGTGGTAGAGTGCTGGACTCATAATCTTGGTGATCCTGGGGTTGTTGGTTCGAATCTCTGCCGGACCATTTTGGTACAGGGGGATTTTTCCCTCAGAGTTAACATTGGTTCTGATTCCGTTTCCCAAACAGTCCATCGAATGAGAGACTATAAACCAAGGTTCTGTGTGTGAACGCATGCATAACATCTTGCACACACGTAAAAATCCCATCACCAACTTTCAGAGGAGAAGGTCAGTTTAACCGTTGGTTTGGATGACACAACATAGCATGCACTCTTTCTCTGAAGTTGGAGTTTGGCTGCCTTAATAGCAGGATATAAAAAACGGTCATACACACAAAACTTCATTCTCTTAGTTGGGTAGAAGGGATTAATCCTTGCCTGTCTATACAGGGAGTGTCCACAGGAGTATCAGCCTGGGTATGCAGGAAGAAAGAAAGAAAGATGGATTCTTTATGCTTGATTGTTTATGCTTTAGCGATACTTTGTTTCCAACCAATCAGAATGGCATTTTCACCTTTCCTGCATCTTGTACTTTGATTCCCTTCTCTCAGATCAGCATTATTCTTTTTTGTGATGGTGACAACATCTTGCAGAATAGTCTTCATGATAGAAGGCCAAAAAGTGTTGCAGTGGACTTAACTCATAGCAATGTTTTTTTTTTTTTTTTTTTAGATTGATCTTCAGTCATTCAGCCTGAATCATTAGGACACTACTTTTGCTCCATTGTCTGCTGTTTGATGGCTGACGTTATGTGCAAAAGTCACCTAAGACCAAGACTGGATGTGACTAAGCTTGGTTAGAGAAGCAGTCATGATACAGAGTTAATGTACACTCTGAAGCAGCAGAGTAGTTCTTCTTTTAATTCTGGTCATGGTAGGGAAGGAGGCGTATCAGGGAAGGTGGGAAGGCTGATCAAGGAACAAGCTGATTGAACTGGAGAAGTTCCACTGTATCAGGCAAGCCTGACTTTTGACCTGTATCCTGGTGACGTCAAGCTCTACTTCCATCATTTCAGTGTCATGCAGTGAAGTCATCACCTTTATCCTGGTGACAATAGCTCTACTTCCATCGTTGCAGTATCATGTAGTGAAGTCATCGCCTTTATCCTGATGACGTCAAGCTCTACTTCCATCGTTTCTGTGTCATGTGGTGAAGTCATCACCTTTGTCCTGGTGACATCAAGCTCTACTTCCATCATTTCAGTGTCATGTAGTGAAGTCATCACCTTTATCCTGGTGACGTCAAGCTCTACTTCCATCGTTTCAGTGTCATGCAGTGAAGTCATCACCTTTATCCTGGTGACGTCAAGCTCTACTTCCATCGTTTCAGTGTCATGTAGTGAAGTCATCAGACTGCAGCTGCCTGGACCCTTGGTTAGGATGGAGGATCGAAAAAAAAAAAACATAAAAGAAGGGAAATCAAATTTTTTTTTTAGATTGGTTCATTTGTTGTGCATAATCAGAAATCTGAATGATTGTACTCTGTAAGGTGATATAAATATTTGTGATGGTGTGTTGCCCCCCATGGGGATGCTATGAGCTCTCTCAGTCCAAATACTTGCCCACCTTCAAGAAGGTCTCTGCTGATGATTTCCTCTCTTCTGTGACTCTCTCTGACTTTGTCATTTTCATTTTCTGTCTTTCTTTACTGCCGTCTGCTGATTTTTCAGCCTGCCATGTGTGTGTGTGTGTGTGTGTTTGTGTGTGTGTGTGTGTGTGTGTGCATGCGTGTGTGTGTGTGTGTGTGTGTGTGTGTGTGTGTGTGTATGTGTGTATGTGTATGAGTGTGTAGGTGTTCATGTGTGTGTGAGTGTGTGCGTCTGCATGTGTGTGTGTGTGTGTGTGTTTGGGTGTGTGTCTGCATGTGTGTGTGTGTATGAGAGTGAGGGAAAGAGAGAAATCCTGTGTCTGTGCGTGGGTGTTTTTGAATGACTGAGAGCTAGAGGGGGGTGGAAGGAGAAGAGAGGTGCACCCCAGGTGTATTTCAGTTGGTACTTTTACCGTCACCGTGACTTTGTTGTTTAATTGGTGAATCAAGCCTTTACTGATGAGGGAATGCCACACTGTGCGTTTTTATGTCACCATTATATTCATTGTTGTTATTCTTATTGTGATTATTACTATAACTATCATTATTATCACTTTTAGGATCGTTATCATTATAAACTTTTAGTTTGGAGATGACTAATGGAATAGTTACCCTCAGCGTGGCAGAGTCTTATCGATCTTTAGGATGTCAATGGAAAAGCTGTTTTAAATGCTAGTAAACAGTTCTGCTGTGTATGTTTTTTTTTTTTTTGTTGTGAAAGACAGAATGTTTTTATTGCTGTTGTACAAATGGCCATGTTTTTTTCTTTCTGTATGTGGTTACGGCCCTCACAGGGCCTTGTGAGGTATGGTGGGTGATGACCCCACTGACACTGAAACTGTGATGAAAACAGCAACTTTACTTTTCTACAACTAGACCGAAGTTTTTTGTTTGTTTTGCTTATCTCCATTCCAGTTTCACATGTAAACAAAACTTTCCGTGCCTGGATTTTGAAATACATACAGAAGATTGTAAAAGATATTGTGTTTACAGTTTTTGTCCATGTCCTTTTCTACACCAGACCAAGGATTTTTTTTTTGTTTGTTTTATTTTCATCTTCATCCCAGTTTATCATGTAAGCAAAACTTTCAGTGCCTGGATTTTGAAATACACACAGAAGACTGTTGAGACACTGTGTTTACAGTTTTTGTCCATGTTCTTTTTTTCAACAAGACCAAGTACTTTTTATCTTCATTCTAGTTTTTGTTTCTTTTGTCTGTCCAGTTGGCATATCTTTTATAAATGTGAGTACTTTCTCTTGGAATTGTTGCTGAATGTGTTTTTGCTCTGATCATTGTAAGGGGTCAACTATTGTAATCCACCTGGAGCCTTGTGACAATGATGAAAGAACACCATACAGGTAACTTGTTTAATTATTCTGAAAAATATGAATATAACCGAGGCAGTGTGGAATGTCTCTGGTGTGACTGCATTTTCGATTGATCCCAGTAAGATTTAAGGACATTGTGTTTATGAGGGTTTTCCTCCCATCCACATCTCTTTCTGTCTGTCTGTCTCTGTCTCTCTGTCTCTGTCTCTTTCTCTCTCTCCTCTCTAAATTTGTAGACCAAATGTTTGTGAAAGCGATGGTGTGTGTGTATGTGTGTGTGTCCATGTGTGTTGCTCCAAATGTGCATACCAACTGTTTTGTCAAAACAGTGGTGTGCATGCATGTGTGCACCTACACAAATGCTTGAGTATAAGAACAGAAGTCCTCAGAAAAGGATTATGTGCAATAGATAAATAAGGTAAAACAAACCAGAAGCTGGATTTTCCTCAATAAAACTGGGAACAATCCCTTTTGTTGTATCTGAAGATGAATCATGGTGTTTGGAACTGGTGAGAGACATGCTGAAGGGGTGGGGGTGGGTGGGGGGATAATGAAGATGTGGACAGCCATCTTTGGGGTCTGACCATACAACTTGTTCTGTACCAGGTGAACTCTGTGTGTGCGTTTGCCCACGCGACATAGATAAGCATGCGCACGTGTGTGTGTGTGTGTGTGTGTGTGTGTGTGTGTGTGTGTGTGTGTGTGTGTGCCATGTGTGGATGTATGTGGCAGATGCATTTTGTGTGTGTGTGTGTGTGTATGTGTGTGTGTGTGTGTGTGTGTGTGTGTGTTTTGCATTCAGGATGTGAGATTACTATACGCGCTTGATCAGACACTTCTCACTCACTCAAGTTGTTTATAGATTCTGCAGATGATTTTCAGGCAGAAGGCACCAAGAAGATTCTCTAAGCCTACAGGAATCTGGGGAAAATACTTTATTAAGTGCATATTGACATTTTGCCCTAGTTTGAGAGGTATGGATTCTGGATAGTATTAACAGAAAAGGAAGAGACCTTTTATTCCTTAGTAAAATAATAACGAATAAAGATGAGGTCTTTTTTTTCTCCCATGGTGAGACAATAACAAATGGGGAAGAGAATTTTGTCACCCATGGTGAAACAAGAGCAAACAAGGAAGAGAATGTTGTGTCTCATGGTGAAACACTAACAAACAAGGAAGAGGACTTTTTTCTCCCATGGGGAAAACAAAATAAGGGAGAGAGAATTTGTTTCTGTTATAATTATGAAAAGTTACAATACAAACAAGGGAGTAACATTTTTCTGTTAGAGTGAAAGAATAATGAATGACATTTTTTTTTTTTTTTTTCCTGTAGTAAAGCAATATGAAACAAGGAAGACAACTTTTTCATGCATGGTGGAAAGTAGCGATGAGAAAACAAGGGGAGAGAGCTTTTTCTCTCATGGCGGAACAACCTTGTATCCATCACTCCACATTAATGCCACAGGCACCAACCATTCACCTAGTACACTGGCAGACAAGAGGCCCACAAAACAAACCAGGGCATTTACCAATCAAAGGAAATTCTAAAATTTATTCCCACACCCTGAGATGATTCTGACATAGAGTAATGTCTCTGCCTCTCTCCTCTTACCTATTCTCCGAGCTGACACAGGCACATAGCAATGTCTCCCTGCCTCTCTTCACATTCCATTTCCGAGTTGATAAAGGCACATTGCAATGTCTCTCTGCCTCTCTTCACATTCTATTTCTGAGCTGACACAGGCTCATAGCAATGTCTCTCTGCCTCTCTTCATATTCTATTTTTGAGTTGACACAGGCACATAGCAATGTCTTCCTTTGTCTCCTCACATTCTATTTCTCAGCTGACACAGGCTCATAGCAATGTCTCTCTGCCTCTCTTCACATTCTACTTCTGAACTGACACAGGCTCATAGCAATGTCTCTCTGCCTCTCTTCACATTCTATTTCTGAGTTGACACAGGCACATAGCAACGTCTTCCTGCCTCTCTTCACATTCTATTTCTCAGCTGACACAGGCTCATAGCAATGTCTCTCTGCCTCTCTTCACATTCTATTTCTGAGTTGACACAGGCACATAGCAATGTCTTCCTGCCTCCCTTCACACTCTATTTCTGATCTGACACAGGCACATAGCAATGTCTCCCTGCCTCTCTTCACATTCTATTTCGGACCTGACACAGGCACATAGCAATGTCTTCCTGCCCCTCTTCACATTTTTATTCATGAAACTGACACAGACATAACAAGATTTCCTTGCCTCTCCAGATTTCTATTCTATAATCAGAGCTGACAGTGGCGCATGCGACATCTATCTGAGGTCTTTTCGGATTCCAGTCACACCATCAGAAAGAGGAGAAGACCAGGTTCTCTTGTGTTAAGAACGAGGACCATTAATTTTTCTCAGCAGCATTAATGGACTGTCCATGTTTCATATGATGGCCCACTCTTTGACAATGGTTTTCATGGTGAACTGTCTCGTGTCATTACAGCATTGAAAACATCCATTGCTTCTAACTTCTGTTGCATCATTTGATGACAAAAGAGCTATGTCACATCTGTGGGGAACGGGTCGAATGTCTGAAAGGCGTGCAATGGCACTAAACAGAAATTAATTCTATCTTCAATCTTGTGACCACAGGCAATGGGAAGTCTAATAATTTTTTTCCCATGATAATAAACAGTACCCTACACTGCATTGGCCATGCACATGCTAACGCTTGTCTGTATTAGCTGATCATTTTAGTCTCTGTTACGTCATCCATACCAACGGCCAAACTGGCCTTGGTGATGGGATTTCACATGTGTGCAAGATGTGTGTGCGTTCACACATGGAACCTCGGTCAGAACCAATGTTAACTCCAAGGGAAAAATTCCCCTGTACCAAACGTCCCAGCGGAGATTTGAACCTGCAACCCCAGGATCATTAAGATTACGAGTCTGGCACTCGACCATCTGAGCTATTCCGGCCCCCCCAATTCTGCTACTGGATTCTTTTTTCCCAAAGAATAAAAAAGAAACACATTTTTGACTGACTGGTCTCAAATAGCTTTGGAAGAAGACAGCGTAGGGGTGTCATCAGTGAGTTTGTGTAGGGATGGGGTTGGGAGTGGGGGTGGGGTTACACTCGGAACTTCAAATTGGAAACCATTGGTATGAAGCGCATTAGATCGCTAAGGGTTCGTGGATATACCCCCCACCCCCTCCCCTCCAGCCCCCATTAGAGTACCACCCCTTGAAAGGGTTTTGAAATGGAATAATGTAAATGTGCTCAATCTGCTGAGCTGATAATCCATGGAAACCATTTGATGGGCCTAATGATGAAAATATGCACAATCTGCTGAGCTGATAATCATGGAAAACCATGTTGAACGCAATATGCTGAGCTGATAATCATGGAAACCATGTTGAACGGCCTAATAATGAAAATGTGCTCAATCTGCTGAGCTATTAATCCAAGGAAATCATGTTCATAGGCCTATTGAGGAAACAAAATAGTGAGACAGAGAACAGTGGACAGTAAATAATGATTAAGTAGGATAACTTTTGCTCTCGTGATGAGATAATCGTGGGTTGTGATAAGCACATTCCCTTGGTGTTATGGGCGTATAATTATGTCATCATGGGAGCAAGAGTTACCCTATGTATTCATTATATGCCTGTCGAGGTTTCCTGGTTGCATGGGCTACACGTACTTCTCGACCGGACTGCGCGTCTCATGTGACACACACAACCTTGCCGCCATAAATGCTTTTGTACATCCGACGTTTAGAAAGAGAGAGAGAGAGAGAAAACGACACTGCCAACGATAATTTATGCAAGAAAAGGCCACAGCCCCATTTGAGGGGGTGTGTGTATAAACAGCATATTCAAACACGATATTTTATCACCAAAATATAAACATCCACAACATCCACATTTGATCACGTCAAATAACTCCTTTTGAGAGCGAGATAAGATAAAATTCTTTATTTACAAGGACAATAGATATGCACTGATATCCAGTCCTCGCCCTGAGTAGGGACTACAAAATGCAGTGAAATGAAATAATGTAAGAATGCAAACAAGCAGGCAAACAAGGCGGTCATACAATCATAGTGGAACATCAAATGAAATAGAAGAGAAAAGAAAAAAAAAATACTGAAGAGAGAGAGAGAGAGAGAGAGAGAGAGAGAGAGAGTTCAAACTTTCATGAATATGTAATGTGCGGATGAAAACAAGAAAGAAGAATTCAAATGTAGAGAGCCAAACATTTGAGAGAGAGGGCCAAGAAAAAAATACCATTATCCATCTTATCCCCCACCCCAACACACACACACACACACACACACACACACACACACACACACACAGAGGAAGGATTTTAGTCTGGTGCCTGCGCTCACCTGTTGAAGAAACCCTTGCAGCATGCGTGCATGCTGAGCAGTGAACAGAAAGCTCTGGGAGATTTGTCACCTGCTGAGAAAGACAGGTCGATGGCGCCCAAGCTGCGACGAGGCTCTGCAGGAACGCATGCCTCATAGTTTTTTTGTCAAAGACACAGGAGGTGTAAATGTAAATTGAAGGCCACGGCTGACCACAGTAAAGAGAAACCCCCCAGAATCTCTCCCCCTACCCCCCCCCCCCCCCCCCCCCCCCCCCCCCCCCCCTCCCCATTAGAATAGGGATAGGGTCTTTTTTTGTTGAATAGGGCATTTTTTCTCAGCTTGAGGTTTGTGTTGGTTGTGTAAGTCGACGAGACGTTGCAGAGACTGTCAATTAGTGAACAATTGTTAGAGGTCTCTGAGGACCAGAAAACTTTGTTTATGAAAACAATCGTTTTTATGTGTGTAGCACTGTGGGTGCAAACTTCAAAAGCAAAAAAAACAAAAACAAAAACAAAAAACAACAACAACAAACAACAACAAAACAATCTTTTTTTCTAGTCTGTTAAGATTTGTTGACGTACTTAAAACAATATGTTTCATTAATTTTGGTGTAGGAGAAGAAAGAATTTGTAGGTTAATGGTGTAAACGGTTTTAGTTCTTGATTAAAAGAGGGGACTCTTTTTTTTAAAGTTTGTCTGACCGGTTGTTTGTCGGCGGCGTGTGAGCGAGAGTCCGACACCACAGCATGAGTAGGCCTGTATCATAGATCCTTCACATACTGACATTCGCATGCACTGACATAGCGTGTCCAATCAATGATAGAAGTAGATTATTTTGGAACAGTAGCCTACTTGCAAACAGCAACAATCACTTTGGGAAGACAACTAAAAATTTGTGTTGCTGATGATACAGTGATAACATACATGTGGAAAGGCATGGGCAATATCAAGTATATTGTATATCTACATAACTAGTGTGAGTGTGCAAACTATGTAATCAATTTGCCCTTGTAAGTTTCTGAGCTTTGATGAACTTCAGCTTAGAAACGAGTTCCAGAGACGACCAGAATAACAAAGACTAGTTTTAAATAGATCTAGACTGGAATGGAATTTTGTGGAATTTCTAGAATTCATGCTAAGTTTGGATTGAATGGTTTTTGTGGGGCTAGTCCAGATGCATTTTTTTTTTTTTACATGAACATTCCTTTATTGTTGACAAACTTATCCCTTAGATAAGAACTCCAACTTGAATATAATCAGACTGTAAGGCTCGAAAACCACTTTAAGGCCACGTTTGTTCATGTTGATAAAAGGTTTCATTGAATTTGCTGAGTCAAGTAGTGTAAAACACGAACTGATTGAAGAGAGTAATAATGCATTCAGGAATGGTTACTTGGCATGGAAGTTTAGAAATAGTACTTAGTCCTGCATAATTGATAACTATATTTGTCTTGGTATTGTTTTGCACGTTCTGCTGTGGGCAGTCCATGAAAGGTTGATGTCTTATGCCTAGAACACGCGGTGATTGTCTACTTCTTCAGTTCTTTACATTGAGAGAGAGAGAGAGAGGGAGAGAGAGAACTTGACGAAGATTGCTGTCTCAGCCATTCGAGCGTTTCCGGACAGTATGACGTCCAGTGGAGTCACCCGTAACTGATATGTGTATTACACCCAGTGCAGTCAGAGAGAGAGGCTTAAAAATATAAACCCTAACAAATCTTGTGGACCTGATATGATCCCTGCAAGAGTTCTTAAGGAGTCACATAATGAGCTAGCATTACCGTTCAGTATTTTGTTCAACAAGTAAATTGAATCAGGTGTGATACCTATGGATTGGAAGTCTGCAAATGTAACAGCTTTATTTAAAAAAAAAAAAAAAAAAAAAGATCCCGGAAATTATAGGCCTGTTAGTCTTACATCAGTTGTATGTAAGATTATGGAATCTATTGTACGGGATGTGATCGTAGATCATATGACCTTGAACAATTTATACACAGAATGCCAGCATGGTTTCCGTAAACATCGATCTTGTGTAACACAACTTTTACGTGTCATGGAGGATTGACAAAACGTTTAGACAATGGCAACAATGCAGATATACTTTATTTTAGACTTTTAAAAGGCTTTCGATTCTGTTCCCCATGAGAGGTTTTAGTGAAATTATCAGCATGTGGAATTACAGGTAGAGTGCATACGTGGATAAGGGATTTTTTTTTTTAAGTTATAATCATGATACGTTACAAAATGATATTAATACTTATCCGAATGATTGACCATATGGAACTTGCATTTTAATGCGGACCAGTGCAACGTGTTACATGTTGGACGTAAGAACCTAAGATACCAATATACAATGCTAAACAGTAATACTGGTGAGCGTGCAGATATTTTAACATGTCTTAAATATATGTCAGCGAACCACCCAGAGAAACGTGGACAAACGAGTCACAAGACAAAACACAACGCGCTTCGACCTCTTAGGTCTTCTTCAGGTGAAACAAAAACGAATAAAATAACGAAAATGCACTTAGCTTTGATTGCTTCAGATCGCTTCAGAGTTGAGCGCAAGGAAGAAGCAAGACGTGTGATTATGAAACAGATCTTGGTATCACTTTAGATTCTGGCCTGGTATTCGATAAGCATACTTCAAAACTCTATAAATAAAGCTAATAAAAATGATTGATATAATTTAACGTACTTTTATTCACATAGATAAAGATATTTTTTTACAAAACTATACAAGGCTTTTGTTAATAACCACATTTGGTATATGGCAACACAATTTGGTATCCTCAATTAAAGAGGGAGTCTGCTGCTTTGGAAAGAGTACAAAGAAGAGAAACAAAGCTTGTACAAGATCTTTCCCTATGAAGGTAGGTTAAAAGCTCTTGGACTGCCTACCCTAAAAAACAAGACGACGAGTGAGGGGCGATTTTGATCCAAGTCTATAAAATATTTAATTGTTTTGACAATATTCCTATTTCAATTTTTTTTTTTTTTTTTTTTACTGCATCAAGAGTTGATACTACCAGAAATAGTGTGCATAAAATTGATCATGAATATTGTCGCACTAACCTAAGGAAATTTTCTTTCAGTAACAGAGTAACAGATCTTTGGAATATATTACCCCCTAACATTAAACGTGCACAAAATACTAACCATTTCAAAAGCTGTGTAGATGATAGTGTATTATTGAAGACTATTTATTTTGACTATGATAAATAAAAGACTTGAGCGAGTTAAAGACCTGACTATACAAAGACCAGATAACACATAGAAGGGACATGTAAATCCAGTTCTGGCTATAATTGAAAAAGCAATGGTCCCTGTGAACCTGAACTCAATCGAGTTCAAACCAGGGGAGGACACTCTACATATCATCATATGACTGTGAAGGGAGAGAAACTTTGGGGTGAGGTAAGTCTGTATTGTTAGCACAGTGTCGATTGCAGTTGTGATCGCCCTGACAGTTTCAGCTATATACGAATCAATCATTTCATTTAATTCCGTGAAGTTTGTTCTAGAATGTTTGATTTTGAAAGAATTAAACTTACCTTTGTCATGGCAGAATCTCCACGTCTTGGTTCACGGAAAGTTCTACTTTTCGGTTCACCAAGAACCTTATTGATGTTTATAATCATGAAAATATCGGGCTTGTATCATAATATAGAGAAAATCGTGGCAAGAAAATATCACAGTGATAGTTAGTCTATCCATTGTCAATTCGTTTATGAAATCAAAAAGACAATGGCACAGTAGTTAGAACATAGAAAAGGCTGAGGTCAGATTCGTTTACACCACTGGAATAAAGGGATGAAATGATTTCTACTTTGAAGTTTTGTTGAAAAGGACATAAAAAGATAAATCATCAAAAGCAAATTACTATACATTACTTAGTAAGCCTAGCCCTTGCTTTTTAAAAGAATTAAATTAAAAGATTGTCTGACATTTCCTTTAAAGATTATGGTTTGATAAATCAATCAGAGAAGGAAGTTTCCTGACTGTGACAAACAAGCAGAAACCGAGCCAGTACTTGTTTTCTTGTGGGGAAAAACGTTATAGAAATAGACCCAGAACTATAATCTTACATCAGTGCTATGTTAAAAGTTTGTGAAAGTCTGGTTACAGATGTGTCACATACAGATGTGTCACATGTTTATGTGCGACCACTCCCACCTACTTACCTACCTCTGGCAAATGAAATTGTTGCATAAACTGAAAAGAGTGCACCTGTAATGCAGGCATTTGATATCCTGATCTTTATTGTGGCATGTACTTCAAATCAAATATTTCATTATTTTACTCACTAGATGTATTTGCTTGACCCAGAAAAATTGAGAAAATTAACTCTCTTTGCAATAGAAAGAGGGGCAGTATCTTCCCTTATCATTTTGTTGTTGTTGTGTGGAACAGGTCTAATACTGGGATGATACCACATTTTATTCAGCGTTTGAAACAACAGCACATAATGATACGTTTTCTGAAAAACTTTTATTAACTGAGACAATAGGGTTTTGTTTCCAATTTAAAGAAGTATGCACATTTATAAATGTACGTCATTGTTGTTGATATTGTTGTTGTGTCAGGTGGAGGTATCATGGTTGTTTCACTTGTGCTGTTGTTGATGTTTTTGTCAGATGGAGATTATGTTGTTCACAATTGTAGTTGTGTGATGTGTTGTCAGGTGGAGATCATATTGTTTATATTTATTGATGTCATTGTGTCAAAAAAAAACAAATCTTGTTGAACACTCATGGTTGAATTTTGTGTGTTGCTTGTCGTTTATGTTGTATGTGATTAGGTGAATATGTATTGTGTTCAGTAATTTCATGTTGTTTGACTCAACATGGAGATCATGTTGTTGAGATCATTGTTGTTTATGAGATCAGTTGAATAATGTTGTTGTTTAATTTGCTTGTTTGTGGAGATTGTTGTTTGTTATATATTATTGACGTGTATTGAGATCATGTTGTTATCATCGTCATGTTGTTCTGATATCATGTTGTGGAGAATATTGTTGTGTTGGTTAGATGACATGTTGTTGATGATTGGTACAGTGGAGATCATGTTTTAGGTGATGATTTGTTAGGTTTAGGTCAGGTGGAGATAATGTATGTTGATCATTAGGTATGTGTCAGGTTGGAGATTGTGATCATTTTGTGTGGTGTTTGTGTCAGATAGATCATGTTTAATCATTTTTAGGTTGTTGTGTCAGATGGAGATCAGGGTTGTTCATCATTTTTAGGTTGTTGTGTCAGATGGAGATCATGTTGTTCATCATTTTTAGGTTGTTGGGTCAGATGGAGATCATGTTGTTCATCATTTTTTAGGTTGTTGGATCAGATGGAGAAAGGTAGGAAATAGGAGGGGGGGGAAGGGGGGGGGGGGCGGGGGCAGAAAAAAAAAGAAATGGACTCCCAGAGCCATGTGAAAATCTGTAAAAAGCATGCGAAATCCTTGATGTGTGTGATAAACATGATGTCTTGAGTTTGTCAGTAACACAGATGTCCAATATTGGTCCTGTCTGATAGTTCATAACCAGATGTAGATAGATCTGCAAAAATGTGAACTTTCTTCCTAAAGATGATATTTTAATTTGGTAAGTTTTTGCTTCTTTGAAGTAAAGAACAGACAAAAGTTTGTTTATTTCTCTGGGTGTTATAAATCAGTATCACATTTGTTTTCTACAATATACAAGTTAATTCAAAATTATATGGTTGAATTCTAGGCCCATGTGATCTCTTTTGTCTCATGCTGTTGTTTTCTGTTCTTTTATTGAAAAAAAAAGAAGAAAATTGGTGTATTTGACCATCGTCTCACTCTACCTTTTACTTTCAGTTTTAAAGTGCGTAAAATCAGATTACTAAATGTGAAGGATATATGGCGTCACTTTGTCTTGAACCTTGTGACACAAAATGACAGCAATGCAAGACCAAGGTAAGAGAACAGTGCTGATTAATCATAATAACAATCTTTTTTATTTATAAAGTGAAGAGATTAAGCAGCTATCTGATGTACCACTTCTTGCAACAAAGGATTTTCAATTTCTTTTCCTGTGATTTCCAAGCCGGATGGCCAGTTTATGTCAGTATGCCCGTATGTCTTTTCTTGTTTGGAACCTGCTGTATGTAATCAGCCAGTTCCAGAACATGTCACAGGGGATTAAAAAAACAGACTTAGGAGTGAAAGGTCATGGTGGTTGGGCAACTAAAATGTAATGGATGGGAAGCTGAATCTTAAAACGAGGAGGGAAGTAAGTGGACGGTAAATAATGAACAAGTAATTAACCCTTGCTCCTATGATGAAATAATTAAACAGTAAATATGAAACAAGTTACTAACCCACATTCCTATGCTGAAATAATTAAACAGTAAATACGAACAAGTTAACTGACTCTTTCTCCTATGATGAAATAAATAAACCAGTAAATAACAGAACAAGTAGAGTAAGTTACCTTCTGCTGCTAGATGAAAGAAGTACAGGC
>JADBJO010003456.1:235000-243647 GCA_016801955.1 Conus betulinus | reverse complement strand
ATTTTAATCATCCCTATCATCATTATTGTTTTTGCCCATCAGGACATCATCATCATGCATCATGCCTAATATTTTTAATATATTATTTTTGTTTGTTATTGTGTGTTGTTGGTGTTGTTGATGTTATGATTGTTATGCTGCTCTTGTTGTTATTGTTGTTGTTGTTGTTGTTCTTTTAGTTGTCATTATTGGTTCTTATCATTATCAGGTTCCATCCCGGAGTGTTAGGGAACGGATGTATCATTCATACTGTGCATCAGCTGACCCTGAGTGAATCTATAACAGCCAGCAGATACTGAGCTCAGCTAGATCTTGTGGTCTATAACAGCCAGCAGGATGACTGAGGTCAGCTGACCTTGTGAATCTATAACAGCCAGCAGGATACTGCAGGTCAGCTGACCTTGTGAATCCTATAACGCCAGCAGGATACTGAGGTCAGCTGACCTTGTGAATCAAATATAACAGCCAGCAGTGATACTGTGCATCAGCTGACCTTGAGAATCTATAACAGCCAGCAGGATACTGAGGTCAGCTGACTTTGTGAATCTTTAACAGCCAGCAGGATACTGTACTGGGCATCAGCTGATCTTTTGAATCTGTAACAGCCAGCAGGATACTGAGGTCAGCTGACCTGGTGAATCTATAACAGCCAGCAGGATACTGAAGGTCAGCTGACCTGGTGAATCTATAAACAGCCAGCAGGATACTGAGGTCAGCTGACCTTGTGAATCTGTAACAGCCAGCAGGATACTGTGCATCAGCTGACCTTGGTGAATCTATAACAGCCAGCAGGATACTGAGGTCAGCTGACCTTGGATGAATCTATAACAGCCAGCAGGATACTGAGGTCAGCTGACCTTGTGAATCTATAACAGCCAGCAGGATACTGAGGTGCGATCAGCTGACCTTGTGAATGAATCTATAATCAGCCAGCAGGATACTGAGGTCAGCTGACCTTGTGAATCTCTATAACCAGCCAGCAGGATACTGAGGTCAGCTGACTTGTGAAATCTGTAACAGCCAGCAGGATACTGAGCATCAGCTGACCTTGTGAATCTATAACAGCCAGCAGGATACTGAGGTCAGCTGATCTTGTGAATCTGTAACAGCCAGCAGGATACTGAGGTCAGCTGACCTTGTGAATCTATAACAGCCAAGCAGGATACTGAGGTCAGCTGACCTTGGTGAATCTATAACAGCCAGCAGGATACTGAGGTCAGCTGACCTTGTGAATCTATAACAGCCAGCAGGATACTGAGGTCAGCTGACCTGGTGAATCTATAACAGCCAGCAGGATACTGAGGTCAGCTGACCTGGTGAAATCTATAACAGCCAGCAGGATACTGAGGTCAGCTGACCTGGTGAATCTATAACAGCCAGCAGGATACTGAGGTCAGCTGACCTGGTGAATCTATAACAGCCAGCAGGATACTGAGGTCAGCTGACCTGGTGAATCTATAACAGCCAGCAGGATACTGAGGTCAGCTGACCTTGTGAATCTATAACAGCCAGCAGGATACTGTGCATCAGCTGACCTGGTGAATCTATAACAGCCAGCAGGATACGAGGTCAGCTGACCTGGTGAATCTATAACAGCCAGCAGGATACTGAGTCAGCTGACCTGGTAATCTATAACAGCCAGCAGGGATACTGAGGTCAGCTGACCTGGTGAATCTATAACAGCCAGCAGGATACTGAGGTCAGCTGACCTGGTGAATCTATAACAGCCAGCAGGATACTGAGGTCAGCTGACCTGGTGAATCTATAAACAGCCAGCAGGATACTGAGGTCAGCGACCTGGTGAATCTATAACAGCCAGCAGGATACTGAGGTCAGCTGACCTGGTGAATCTATAACAGGCAGCAGCAGGATAATGAGGTCAGCTGACCTGGTGAATCTATAACAGCCAGCAGGATACTGAGGTCAGCTGACCTGGTGAATCTATAACAGCCAGCAGGATACTGAGGTCAGCTGACCTGGTGAATCTATAACAGCCAGCAGGATACTGAGGTCCGCTGACCTGGTGAATCTATAACCAGCCAGCAGGATATGAGGTCAGCTGCTGACCTGGTGAATCTATAACAGCCAGCAGGATACTGAGTTCAGCTATCCTGGTGAATCTATAACAGCCAGCAGGATGAACGAACGAAGTTTTATTTTACCAGGGTATGAGATAAGCAATACAAATGCTTTTTTCCACCCACCCAGCCTGGGGCAAAAGGAAAGAAAAACAATTTAAAGATCAAAATAATGCATTTAAAGATCAATTAATGCAATATACGTATAAAGAGAACAAAGTATAACAAGATCTTGTACAGTTCAATACCAAATTAGCTATTGTCCATATCATTGACAAACGAACGCAAAAGAAAAACGCATGAACTATAGCGACAAAGGGGAAGGAAACGGGGAAGGAAAAGGCCAAGGGGTAGGTTTTGGGGTAAAATGGAGAGAGAGAGGAGAGAGAGAGAGAGAGAGAGAGAGAGAGAGAGAGAGAGAGAGAGGGGGGGAGAGGGGAAGGAAAAGGCCAAGGGGAGGTTTGGGGTAAACGGAACGGACGAACGAACGAACGAAGATTTTATTGAGGTTAAAAAATGGATAAGCAACAATAATGGCTTTTTAACACCATGCCCTCACAAAAAAAAAAAAAAAAAAAAAATGCGAATATATTTACGCACACACACACACACACACACACACACATATATATTTACACATACATATATACATATACATACAGTTCATACACATACACATATGCATAAAACACAAACGTACAAATAAATATGTACAACGCAAACTTGCACACAATGTATGTATGCAGGTGAGAGCATGAATGTTGATGCGCAGGCCCCCGCCCATATTATAGGCAGATACCTACACAACACTTCCATACACACACACATATATTTAATAGAAGGAGAGAGAGGGGGTGGGGGAGAGAAGAGAGAGAGAGAGAGAGAGAGAGAGAGAGAGAGAGAGAGAGAGAGAGAGAGAGAGAGAGAGAGAGAGAGAGAGAGGACTGACAGGCAGACATACAGACAGACAGATAGACAAACAGGCAGAGAATACAAGCAGGCAGCAGAATAAAAGACATAGAAAGATGAGCAAAAAACGTTTGAGGAAATTGGATACAAAATTACGACCCAAAATGCCACAAAAGGTTAACTATAGCTTAGCATTAGATATTTATGATAATGTGTTTTTAAACGTAGATAAGCTATTTTTATTTCTTATGTCACAAGGAATTGCATTCCAAAGTTTACCACCCGAATATGCTAAGGAAGACATGAATAGATCAATTCTGGGCCGGGGAATTGATATCACATGTTTATTACGAAAGGTGTTTATAAGGAATTTGGTACGTAGATAAGAAGGTGCAAGATTGTTCATTATTTTGTACATGAACACACCCTTATTGAAACGACATTTCTGACTGAATGGGAGAATCTCAAGTTCTTTATAGTCTGCAACTTGAAGAGATGATTTAAGGAGTATGATTTTAGTGAACGTCTATACAAACGCTCCAGTGGTAGACAGACAGAGATAGTGGAAGGGAAGGGAGAGAGATATTAAATGCTTTTGTCTACATGGTGGGAGAGAGAGAGAGAGAGAGAGAGAGAGAGAGGAGAGAGAGAGAGAGAGAGAGAGAAGACAGACAGACAGACAGACAGACAGACAGACAGACAGACAGACAGAGACAGAGATAGTGGAAGGGAAGAGAGAAAAATGTTATATGCTTTTGCCTACATGAGAGAGAGAGAGAGAGAGAGACAGACAGACAGACAGACAGACAGAGAGACAGACAGAGACAGAGACAGTGGAAGGGAAGGGAGAGGGATATTAAATGCTTTTGTCTACATGAGAGAGAGAGAGAGAGAGAGAGAGATAGAGAGAGGAGAGAGAGAGAGAGAGAGACAGACAGAAGACCAGACAGATAGGCAGACAGACAAAGAGACACGAGACAGAGACACTGAGAGAGAGAGAGAGAGAGAGAGAGAGAGAGAGAGAGAGAGAGAGAGAGAGAGAGAGAGAGAGAGAGAGAGATGGTGGAAGCGAAGGGAGAGGGTTATCAAATGCTTAAGTCTCTACATGCTGATTTTCCTGAATAACGATAGTAATAGCGCTGCCACTAGCGCTTGCACTACCACTACCACGACTTACGACGATAACCCTAACAATGACAGCTATAATCTTCTTCTGTTTTATCTACGTACCACTGCTGTGACACACTATTCCGCTGCCGCTTGTTCCGGCCTCCAGTCCACACTCACATCCTGGTGTGTCTCGCCATCGCCCGGCACCGACAACCTTCCGCTACAGTCAGTGGTACGTCGTCCTGAGGCAACCCACCAGAGAGGAGACACTGCTCCGCTGCCGAGTCACTGCAGCGATGTTCAGTGGTGCCAGTTCTGATCCAACATTCGTAGGACACCATCTACAAAGCCCCTACCGCCTTGAATAATTTCGGAGGAGGCCGCCTAAAAGAGTATCCCCCATGGTGGCACCGCGATAGCAGTAATTTTAATTGTAACAATACGGTTTATTTATAAAGCTCATGGACTTAGAGGTATAATACATGCAATTTTACATAGCTTTCCAGTAATATATGTCCATATCATCAAGATTACAGCATTTAACATACTTAGCCAGAAGCTTATAAGCAAATGCACAATAATAGTTTTTCAAATATACCAGATCTCATAATAAATGATCAAGTCACAACAAGACTATTATTTTGCTGCCTGGAAGTAAATCAAATCCTGTCGTATGTTTTAATGCGATTTGCACTTACGGGTGTAGAATGTCAAAACCCACAGGAAATGAGCGACACTTCCGTCAGGTGGTTGTCTGTGTTACATTTCCTCAAACATGAAATGCAACGACAGTGTGATCATTTTGTCAGCTACTTATTTTGAAGTGTGATACACAGCGACAATGCAGCCATTATGTCAGCCACACATTCTCCAACATAATTCAGAGCCACAATATGATCATTTTGTCAGCTACGTGTTCTCAAACATATTACAGAGCCAGAGTATGATTGTTTTGTCAGCTACGTATTCTCAAACATAATACAGAGCCACAATATGATTATTTTGTCAGCTACGTGTTCTCAAACATAATACAGAGCGACAGGACGGCCATTTTGTCTGCTACATAATCTCAAACGTAATTCAGAGACACATTGCAGCCATTTTGTCTGCTACGTGCTCTCAAACGTCATTTAGAGCAAACCATGCGGCTATTTTGTCAGCAACACATTCTCAAATATAATCAAGGGCACAATATGATCATTTTGTCTGCTACGCATTTTGAACCATGACACAGAGCGATATTACGGCTATTTTGTCTGCTACATACTCTAAAGCGTAATTCAGAGCGACATTACTGACATCTTATCTGCTTCATGTTCTCAAATGTAATTCAGAGCGATAGTACGGCCATTTTGTCTGCTACATAATCTCAAACGAAATTGAGAGCGACGGTGCAGCCATTTTGTCTGCTACATAATCTCAAAATGTAATTCAGAGGGACATTACGGCCATTTTGTCTGCTTCACATCCTCAAACGCAATTCAGTGCGACAGTACGCATGTTGTCTGCTACATCATCTCAAAATGTAAATCGGAGGGACAGTACGGATATTTTGCCTGCAACGTGTTTTCAAACATGATACAGTTTGACAGTACGGCCATTTTGTCTGCTACATATTCTTTAAGCGTAATTCAAAGCGACAGTATGGTTAGTTTGCCAGCAACACCTTCTCAAACATGGTTCAGAGCGACAGAATGGTCATTTTGTCATCCACACGTTCTCAAACATGATCCAAAGCGCCAGTATGGTCGTTCTGATTATCTGCTGCCCTTTCCTCAGCTCTGACACACAAATCAACAGCACTGTCACTGATTATCTGCCTTCGTTCCCCGGACCTATTCCAGAACAGTAATATGTTTGCTTTGACTGTCCGCCATTTTTCTTTCCCTCAACAGTGATCTGGTCACTTGAATTGACTTCTACCCTCTCCTCGGCTATGGCCCAGAATAACTGTGATCGGTTCCAGCCATTGCTCGGCTATGACCCGGAGCAAGAGTGCTGTCACCCAGAGGACTAGTGCTAGTTCTTTCAGTTGTATCTCACTCTTTCCTCGGTGGCTGACGCAATGCAAGAGTTCTGTCACTTTCATAGTCTGCCTCCCCTTCCTCGGCCATAACACAGAGCAATAGCAGCAGCATCATGACTGTCTCTGCGTCTTTCCATATATCTCTTTCCTGTGTCTTGAACACAATAACAACTAACAAAGAAACACACCAACTTTAGCACCTTGTTTTGTATGTTCATTTGTGTTCGACCTTGATGTATTTTTAT
The DNA here is from genome assembly GCA_016801955.1 of Conus betulinus. NCBI lineage: Eukaryota > Metazoa > Mollusca > Gastropoda > Neogastropoda > Conidae > Conus > Conus betulinus. The sequence continues at coordinate 237,279 of JADBJO010003456.1, read as the reverse complement.
TCACAGAGGGGAAAAAAAGAAAAAGAAAAACAACAAAAAACAAAACAAAACAAAAAAAATGAAGAGAAAAGATATACGAAACTCTCGTTCTCAGTTCCGTTTAAAGCAGTGCGTGAGACGTGTGATCAATTGCTTCACAAACGGGTAATCAATAGAAAGTGCCATGGCCATTATTGTCGACGTAAAATATGCGTACACATACGCACGCACACACACACACACACACACACGCGCGCGCGCGCGCGCGCGCGCGCGTGCGCCCACGTGTACAAACACACACATACATGTGCGCACGTGCCCGCACACACTTACGCACGCGCGCGCCATAGCATACCACACACACACACACACACACACACACACACACACACACACACACACACACACACGCATGTGCACATGTGCTCACACGCACTTATGGAAGCGTGCGCGCGCGCGCGCGCGCACACACACACACCACACACGCACACGCACACGCACACACACACACACACACCACACATGTATGCCCCCCATCCCAACCCTCGAGCGCGCGCGCGCGCGCACACACACACACACACACGCGCGCGCGCACGCACGCACGAACGCACGCACGCACGCGCGCGCGCGCGCGCGCGCGCGCGCGCGCGCGCTGTTTTCAAAACCTTTCTTGCCGCTCCTGTCTCTCTTCTTGACCCCACGATCCTATGAAACAAATAAAAGAGAGAGAGAGAGAGAGAGAGAGAGAGAGAGAGAGAGAGAGACAGACAGACAGACAGACAGAGACAGAGACAGAGAGTAGAAGGGGGAATGGGAGTGGCGGAGAAGAAAAAATCGAACAGCGCGTCGCCTTCCACTTTGAATGGCATCGTTGGTGAAGCTCTGAAGTCTTCCATTTCCTTCCTTCGATTCGGAGCCCTGGGTTAAGAATGGAATCATGACTCCGGAGATCCCAGTCAATCCTCTTCATCCCCTCTCTCTCTCTCTCTCTCTCTCTCTCTCTCTCTCTCTCTCTCTCTCTCTCTCTCTCTCTCTCTCTCTCTCTCCCCTCATCTTCCCAGCAAAACAAGTCGGTTAGCACATCGCTTAGAGAACGATCAATTCACAGGAGTGGACGTTACACACAAATCGAAAAGATCAAATCGCCGACAACGTTTGCAACGCTCGTGAGTATTTACAATGGCCGTATTATTGAAGAAAAGACGGAAGAAGAAAAAGAAGAAGGAGGAGGAGGAGGAGGAGGAGGATGAGGAGGAAAGTTTTGCATCTGTAATTAAGAAAATGTCACTTCGCAAAATCTAATACAAAGCTATCACATTCCTCAAAATAACATCTGGCTGAGAAGTTGACGAGATTGTATTGTATTGTTTTGTACTTATTGTATTGTATTGTGTTATATTGTATTGTATTGTATTGGAGATTGTATTGTAATGTGTTGTACTTATTGTATTGCATTGCATTGCATTGCACCGCCTGGCCTGCCTTCCCTGCCCTGCCCTGCCCTGCCCTGCCCTGCCCTGCCCTGCTTTCCCTGCTCTCATTGCCCTGCCCTGCCCTGCCCTGCTCTGCCTTGTCCTGCCCTGCCCTGCCCTGCCCTGCCCTGCCCTGCCCTGCTTTCCCTGCTCTCCCTGCCCTGCCCTGCCCTGCCCTGCCCTGCTCTGCCTTGTCCTGCCCTGCCCTGCCCTGCCCTGCCCTGCTTTCCCTGCTCTCCCTGCCCTGCCCTGCCCTGCTCTGCCTTGTCCTGCCCTGCCCTGCCCTGCCCTGCCCTGCCCTGCCCTTGCCCTGCTCTCCCTGCCCTCCCCTGCCCTGCCCTGCCCTGCCCTGCCCTGCCCTGCCCTGCTTTCCCTGCTCTCCCTGCCCTGCCCTGCCCTGCTCTGCCTTGTCCTGCCCTGCCCCTGCCCTGCCCTGCCCTGCCCTGCCCTGCTTTCCCTGCTCTCCCTGCCCTGCCCTGCCCTGCCCTGCCCTGCCCTGCCCTGCTTTCCCTGCTCTCCCTGCCCTGCCCTGCCCTGCCCTGCTCTGCCTTGTCCTGCCCTGCCCTGCTTTCCCTGCTCTCCCTGCCCTGCCCTGCCCTGCTCTGCCCTGCCCTGCCCTGCTTTTCCCTGCTCTCCCTGCCCTGCCCTGCCCTGCCCTGCCCTGCTTTCCCTGCTCTCCCTGCCCTGCCCTGCCCTGCTCTGCCCTGCCCTGCCCTGCTTTCCCTGCTCTCCCTGCCCTGCCCTGCCCTGCCTAGCCCTACCCTGCCCTTCCCTTCCCTACCCTGCCCCGCCCTGCCCTGCCCTGCCCTGCCCTGCCCTACCCTGCCC
>JADBJO010003456.1:212500-222500 GCA_016801955.1 Conus betulinus | reverse complement strand
AAAATTTATCACCTATCTTAGACATTTTTCCCGTTCCCCTGTTTCCTCTCCCCCTCCCCCTAACCCTCTCCCACCACCCACCTCTACCCCCTTTTCCCTCATTTTTGTTCCACAACTAACGTACTTCACTCATCCCCCCCTCCCCATCACCACCACCACCTACAGCCCTCCTCTGCTTGACCACCCTTCCCTCTTTTTCTTTTTTTCTCATTTATGTATAGCCATGCCTTCATAAACAGAAGGAAAGTTTACGCCATTGTTTTAAAACATGCTTTTCGAATGCAGTTGTGGATGTATTCATATAATTCATATATATGTGAAATGTTTCTTCTTCTTGGTCTCCCATTTGTCCTCACATTCCTCTTACCCAACCGCCTTCGCCCCCCCCCCCCCCCCCCAGCTCCCTCCCTTCCTCCATGAAGATGCCGCACTTCTCTTCATACAGAGGCTATGGCCTATGTATATGAATTGACCATTTTTCATTTTTCTTTTCTGCAGGACAAACGCCGACCCAGGCCCCCCAGCGCACCTGCCTGCAGATGTGTGACGGGAACAGGCGCTGGCTGTGTAGTACGCTGTGTTCTCAGTCACCCAGCTGTGACCGCCAATGTTACTTCGGCGACGATATAGCCAGCTACTTCACGCGCTGCCAAACCCTGTGCTCTGGTCAGTGAAGTCACCGCCACCCGCGAACGTTTCAGCCTTTTTCTCCCTGTCTCCTGACAGATATCACAACGTTTCTTTTTTTTTTTTTTTTTTTTTTTTTTTTTTTGCATCAGTTTATCAGATCAATGGAGCACCTAAGGCGGAGATTTTTCTTTTCTTTCTTTCTTCTTTTTTTTTTTTTTTTTCATTTTTCCAAAGGTCAAAATCCACCTTTTTATTTTTTGGTGCTTCACACTGTCCTCTTCATTTGCCAAAGCGGGGGGGGGGGGGGGGGGGGGGGGGGGAGGGAATTCCACTACTAGGTGCTTTTTTTTTTTTTTTTTTCTTTTCTTGTTTTCTTTTCAACCAGTCTCTTGCACACCATGCATAGTCTGTATGTTCCCTCACAAATGGACACATTTTTTTTTTTTTTTTTTTTTACTGATTTTAGTGTTTAGGCCTTTGATACAAAGTCTCTGGGTGTGTTAATGTTCTAATGTGTGGTGTGCTGGCACACTCGCTCTGATAATGTGTTTGCTTGTACAAAGAAAACAACATAGATGAAACAACTAAAAAATTACTTATTTTCTTTCATTTCAGTTTTTCCCAAAGACAGAGGGAGCGTCTGTTATCTACTCTCTTCATTTCATCACAATGTTTTTTATAGAAGAGACAGAGATTAATCTACACAAACAAACACAAATAAATATACACTCAAATACCAATTTCAAGCAGTCTGAAGTCTAATCTAGTCTTTCCGTGTCAATCCGCTTCACCTGCAATATGAATGGAGATGGAGATACACGTGGGTTACAAAGCGTGGGGGGGGGGGGGGGGGGGGGGGGGGAGGTGGAGGGGAGGGGGGGGGGGAACTGCAGGCGAAGATTGAAACAAGAGGAGACACAGAATTACTGCGTCGCCACACGAAAGAAACAGCAAATAAAAAAAAAAACGAAATGAAGTTTGACCTATTTGGTCTGCTTCCGGCAAGACAAACAACATTCAAGACAATGAAAAGAACACGAAGAACGAACAGTCACCTATCTCTTCGAAGAGAGACATGCTGTTTTCTGGGGCCAGAGGTTCAATTGAAACAAAACAAACCTTTGTCGAAATATTCAACCCCCGCCCTTCCCTCTCCCCTCCTGTCCGAAGCTTTTTTCCCCCATACACCAAAAATAGTAAGGTCCTTTAATTGGTAGTGAGATTCGCTGACATTGTTCTATCTGGTAGAGAGAGTACACATACCGCACAGAATGATTACCAATGAGAGGATGTTACTATTTACGGTACCTGGGGGCGAAAAATGATAGCGGTACAGGAAACATTTCCACACTCAACTTGAGCTCTTACAGACAACATTCAACTTGTTGTGTAGTGAAGATGAAATGGGTTTTAAACGAGTAGCTGAATCGAAGACTCAGTGTGTACATTTTAAAAAGTATCTATCTCGTTGTACACATATTCGCAGCTTTAAGCAAAAGCGACGGTTTAGCGAAGACAGGATGATTTAATATCTCACCTCTCTTCCCCGCTATCCACTTTTGTCAACCCCCCGTCTGCCCATGCATGTCACTAAGCACTTTCGGTTACCATGTTCCTGCCTGCCACGAGAGAACTGTTCATTTAACCGTGCTGCCCTCTCATAATAACCACAAGATCAGCTTCTTGCTGTCCGCTTTTTTCCCCCGAGGTCGGCCCACTACGTACATGTAGCCTTTACCTGCATGCGAACCCCCCACGTATGTGCTTCAAACTTAGCATGTTGACAAGATCAGCGGCCGGTGTAGCGAACAGACAACCACTCGTGAACAGGAAGCAGACAGAGATCTGGTCAGATCAACAGGAAGTAGTGAATGCCTCTACTATACTCAAAGGAAGTCTAACTGGCAAAGGCGGAAATACTTATCCTTCCTGTTCTACATCTCTGATTATTGTTCTCATCTTTAAAGGGCTTTCTCTTTTCTGAGCGTCGTCTAAGATCTGTTAGTGTTGCCCTAGCGTCGGCTCAGCTGGTCTCTCTCGATGGTCAATCTAGCTGTGATACACTGGCAACATTAGAGGTACACAGGTTAAGAGAGAGAAATCTAAGAAGAAAGCTATCTTGTCACATGGGCAGCTCTTTCATTCATTCGCTTTTCTTTCCTTACCGATACCCGAGAGATAAACGCCTGAGAGAGAGAGAGAGAGAGAGAGAGACACATGACCGAACATGAAGGGAGAGCTCTAGTACCGACATCTTTTGCTAGTTGGAGCTCCATTGCTCATCCGACACTTGATCCGACAGGCTCTCTGTCGTCAGTCCACCGTTTGACTGTCTCTTCGACACTCTTGGTCGCTAATCATGTCAAACTCTTTGAAGCAGACGAACTGTGGTTGGTATGTGAGCAAAAGCTACGTGTATAGGCAGTGGACCGACCTCGTTGAATGGACAACAAAATGACCTACCTGATCTGTTATTGAAGACAACAGCCTAGCCAGCCGAACGATTCTCCGACCGCGCGCGGGGGATGTGGTGCCCGGAAGTGGATAGTGAACTAGGCGGGTAAAGGGGACTCGCACTTCAGGCGATTAGAGAGAAAGAGAGGCGTGATACTTATCCTTTTCGCTCTTGTTGCAAGTGAGACGACTGTAGGCAGAAATCTAAACAACTTTTAAATGTAATTAATAGCACACCGCAAAACAAACAAACAACAACAACAACAACAACAACAAATCGACAAACGAATCACAAAACAAAACACGACGCTTTTCGACCTCTTAGTCTTCTTCAGGGAAAGATACAAAACAGCCAGGACAACGAAAATGAACGATGAACGAGCAAATCACTTATCTTCATCCACTTCAGCGGAAGATAAGTGATTGCTCGTTCATTTTCGTTGTTCTGAGTGTTTTGTATCTTGCCTTAAGAAGACCTAAGAGGTCGAAACGCGTCGTATTTAGTTTTGTGATTCGTTTGTCTACGTGTTTGTTTTTGTTTGTTTGTTTGTTTGTTTGTTTTTGGCTGTGCGCTATTGATCATATTTAAACTTTCTTTTCGCTCTTGATCTACTCTTTTATGGAGACACTGTGACGCATGATCTTACTGGTAGATATTTTTTTTTTTTTTCTGTCCCAACCTCTGCACCACCTCAGAGAGAGTGTACCCCACGTCGCTCATTCCGACACCCCTCCACAGCCACAGCCCGTCGGCCCCGCCGCAGCCTCGGCACCGGCAATCCACAGGGGGTAGTCAATGTCAAGTCGTCAAGAGAGGCAACCCACCGGAGGAGACTCTGCACTGCTGCCGAGTCACTTCGGTGGTGTTCAGTGGCGCCTGTTCTGATCTAACATACGCAGGACACCACCTACTAAGCCCCCTACTGACGACAATAATTGCTTAGTCGCGGAGCCGGCGTGAGTGAGCTCTCCCTCCGGGGGGCGCCACCACGTCCGTCCGTCCAACGACAGCCCCCATGGATTCGCCGATACCGGTGAGCCCGACGACGGAACCAAACCAAGGCCATAGACGTGGAGAGGACTTCGAAACTGAGGTCACCATGAGAGCACGGCATGAAGGGCCACAGAACTTGAGACATTTTTTTTTTAATGCTGATCGATGACAATGAGGATGATTAAGATGATGCTACGGATTTCCATTTCGGTCTGAGACTACACGACAGGGCTGTAACTCTACGCTTCCTTTCATAATATATCCTGGCGTCAACCAGGCCCGAGAGATACAGGCACCTGCAGTGTTGGTCAGGAAATTTGAGCAACACTCTCAGAAACGCATCCATTAAGTGGATGAAACTCGACTGTGTGGTCCCAGTCTTCCCCAACTGAGTCCGCAGCAAACTCAGCTCTGGGGTAGGAGCCGGTCGGGGCAGAAAAAAAACCCACATGACTCTGATGGGATTCGAACCCACGACCTCCCAGCCGGGAGTCCGCGACGCTAACCTTGGTAGAGATATTTTCTGTGTCATTTTCCCACGCACGTATCCTAGTTCTTCCGCTTTGTGTCGGAGATAATGGAAAAAAAGGGGGTCCTCACGCTTTAAAAGCCTGCAAACAAAAACCTCTCTCCCGATATATAGATAGATAGATAGATAGATATGTTGAGGACACATGAAAATGTGAGTTTTTAGAAAAGAAGTAGAGCTGATGACTTACATTGAACTTTGTCCATAGTTAACAAGGAAACTTCATTCACTTTCCACTCGACCCTTCCAGCTCAAAATGCGCGTGGGCGCACTCACGTGTGTGTGTGTGTGTGTGTGTGTGTGTGTGTGTGTGTGTGTGTGTGTGTGCGCACGCGCGCGCGCGCGCGCACGCGCGTGTGTGTGTGCGTGTGTGTGTGTGTGTGTGTGTGTGTGCGCGCGCGCGAGTGCGTGCATGCGTGCGTGAGCGTGCTTGCATGCGTGGGTGCGTGCATGTGCGTGCGTGTGTGTGTGTGTGTGTGTGTGTGTGTGTGTGTGTGTGTGTGATTCTGTATTTTAGCATTCACCAATACGGAGACAACTTCGCAGCCACCACCAAAGCAAAGTGAGTACATACTGATCTGTATTAAACATCACACACGCCTGGGTACAGTGGTCTATGCCGAATAATGGTGTTCACCGCTCACATTTGTAGTGCAATACTTTATCACAGTGAAAGAATGAATGAGATTGAAATGATTCATCAGATTACAAAATTGTATCACTCTTACCTCATCGTTTCAGGTAGATGGTGTTTTGACTATCAACTCCACGTTCATACTACTTTGAACGCATGTTTGCACCTTGTTCTTACATTCTTTGTCTGCCGATTACGACGCATACATTAGAAAGTCTACGCTTTTTCAAGACTCGCATGCGCTTTGTTTTTTATTATACTTTTTCATCACTTTATGATTATGGTTATAGTTCTCGTCGTCGTCGTTGTTGTTGTTGTTTCATGCTGTTGCTGTTCTTACTCTGGTTGTTTTATTTCTTAATGTTACTATTTTGTAGTCGAACTCCGTGCCTGAATAGAACATATTAAGTATTTTATCAAGGATTGACTGGAAGTCAAAGCATAGCCTCCAATCGTTTGGACTCTCTCTCTCTCTCTCTCTCTCTCTCTCTCTCTCTCTCTCTCTCTCTCTCTCTCTCTCTCTCTCTCTCTCTCTCTCTCTCTCTCTCTCTCTCTCCTTCAAAAACGTTATTGTAGAGTGTTCGGACTTAGCATCGTTCAGACATGTCCCATCTGATGCGATTTTTTTTTCTTGGTTTCTAAGAGAGATGAACGTTTTCCATTCGACCTAAGATTTTACGGAAGGAAGACATGTACGGAATTCTGACGTTGTATTTAGAAAATCTGCTGTAGTGACTTGTGTGTGCATTTTTCAAAGTCTGCTTTGAGAGCTGACTTCAGTGAGGTGACATCCCTGATATTGCCCCATGCGGTCGACTGGGCTAGCAGCAAAAAATGATTAGAATAGAATCTGTCTGAAAATATCTTTCACACACACACACTACCTACATTTAGCTTGTTCTCGTATTTTGAGTCCGGAACATTTGATGACTCAATCCTGTGCAACCACCCCTCCTCCCCCCCCCCCCCCACCTTTCAACCTCCCCCCATCCACATCCAACCCCACACTCTTTCCCACTCCTCTCCCTACTCCTCCCCTCTCCCCCTCTCCCACACCTTCCCCTTCAGAGTGCGGCATTTCCTCAGTGGGTCGCATCGTGGGGGGTACCCGGGCCAGCGAGTGCGAGTTTCCCTGGGCGGTGATGATCACATCGGCACTATTTACTGTGGTGGAACCCTCCTCGCTGCCAACACCGTGCTCACCGCCGGCACACTGCGTCTATTCTTCGTGAGTGGTCTCCCTTTTCTGTCTCTGTCATCAGTGGTCTCCCTTCTCTGTCTCTGTCGTGAGTGGTCTCCCTTCTCTGTCTCTGTCGTGAGTGGTCTCCCTTCTCTCTCTCTCTGTCGTGAGTGGTCTCCCTCTCTGTCTCTGTCGTGAGTGGTCTCTCCTTTCTCTGTCTCTGTCGTGAGTGGTCTCCCTTTCTATGTCGTGAGTGGTCTCCTTTCTCCGTCTCTGTCGTGAGTGGTCTCCCTCTCTGTCTCTGTCGTGAGTGATCTCCCTTGTCTGTCTGTCTCTGTCGTGAGTGGTCTCCGTTATCTGTCTCTGTCGTGAGTGGTCTCCCTTCTCTGTCTCTGTCGTGAGTGGTCTCCCTTCTCTGTCTCTGTCGTGAGTGGTCTCCCTTTCTCTGTCTCTGTCGTGAGTGGTCTCCCTCTCTGTCTCTGTCGTGAGTGGTCTCCCTTCTCTGTCTCTTGTCTCTGAGGGCCGGAATAAGCCAGCCATCTCTCGCTTATTCTCGCTTTTTCCTTTATTAGAAATACATGTCAGCTCTTTCGTTTGCTCTCTCTCTCTCTCTCTCTCTCTCTCTCTCTCTCTCTCTCTCTCTCTCTCTCTCTCTGAGGGCCTGAATAAGCTAGTCATCTATCGCTTATTCCCGTTTTTTTTTCATTTAATATGTCAGTTAGCTCTCTCTCTCCCTCCCCCTCCCTCCCTCCCTCCCCCCCTCTCTCTCTCTCTCTCTCTCTCTCTCTCCCTCTCCCTCTCTCTCTCTCTCTCTGAGATACTTATAACAATCCAACAGAGTAGACATGCTGTTGATGTTTCTTTCAGAACCGGTATTTTGTTGACATATTCATCTTACTTGTTGCTAATGGCATATCTCTTTCACCTTAAACTATTGTGGGTCGCTAGGTTTAGTTACATAGTCTACATAGATAAACGACCAGAATGACAGCGTCAGTACAGACAAAAGTAATGTCATTGTTGTTTTTTCCCCCCTTTTTAGGAAAGGGAGGGTACTTGTCAGCTATTATTATGGTCTGACAGCAATATTAGATTGTTGAAAATCATAATAATAAATACCTTGCTATTATTTTTTTTCATTCCACAAGAACAGTTAGTTTTACATCTACGTGTGAGAATAAAGTGTTTAAAGGCAAAGAAAGCCTCTGTGTTGATTTTAAACTGTATAAACAAGTTTGATCATGATTCACTGGATATATTTATAAAGGTGTTTGGTTTTCAAATTCAACCTGTTGGGCTACATGGAGCAGAAATTTGGGGTATGATTTTTGAAATATGCATGCATGTGTCCGCGTGTGGCGCTGTCCTGCAGTAAATGACCCCGTGTGTGTGTGGGAGGGGGGGGGGGGGGGGGGGGGGAGGGGGGCAGTGATCTTGAATATTAGGATCACACACTTACACGCGCATGCACATGCACACATCAGCGCGCGCGTACACACACACACACACGCGCGCGCGCGCGCGCGCACACACACACATGCACATTGAGCTAGTTTACCACACACAGACACACACACACACACACACACACACACACACACACACACACACACACACACACACACAGAGCTTACCTCAATACCCACCCCCCTTACCACCATCACCCCTCCCCGCAGCCTCCCTTCCCTATCCCTTTCCCCTAATTTTCCTGAGAAAAATGAAAGAGTCGGAAACCCGTTAGATCTTGGGCTCCATCTGGCATCCACAAATCTGACGATACACTGACTTCCTCACTCTTGCACATTTTCTTCTGTCCCTGCTTTGAGTACATTCATGTTGAATGTTTGCCTTACGTTCAACAGCTCTTGGAAATAATGTCTTCATAATTAACCTGAGTCCTTGGGACCAAGCAAAATAATTGAATTGAAGGCTATGTGTGGGTGAATACTATCGTGTTTGATACACACAGTTTTTTTTTTTTCAACATTGCAGTTTGTGCGACTGTTCGTTTCAGATTTTTGGTGATGACTGTTTGCCAGTCGTAACTGTCCTCCATACCTGCAAACGGGGGGTAAAAGGATATTCACAACGCTCAACATTGTGCCATGAACATTCTGTTCAAATTAAGATGCTTCCACACTATAACTTATGATTTATTATTAGCCAGTATGCACAATACAGTCATAATGCAAGGTATGCTCACGATGACCCGTTTGTTTACCCACGTTTTGTTAGGAAAATGAACGAAGGAGAATTTCTGAGGGAATACTGACTGAATTTCATTTTCAATGACACGCATCATTCAGTTTGTGTTGACGACTACAAGGAGACAGACTGGCCTTCATACAGCCGATGATTTAAAGGTTAGGGAGCCATCTTGCTCCTGGTTCCCCATCAGTCAGTCAGTCAGTCAGTCCCCTGACCGCTGGGATCGTTGGGGAGGGAGGGGGGGGGGGGGGGGGGCGTGATGAGGCAGCCGCCGTTTCTCTCCAGTCTCTTCTGTTGGTAGCTGTCGATCTGGCATGGTCATTTGGGTCCAGTCCTTAATATTTTCGGACCAGCTCTTTCTCTGCCGTCCTCGTCTGCGCCCTCCTTCAACGGTACCTTGAAGGATGGTTTTGGAGAGGATGCTGTGACGAATGACGTGGCCAAATCATGCCATCTTCCGTCGTTTGACATATGGGTTCCCCATACCCAATTGAAAATATTGTTATAAAAGCCTATTTTCTGTGCTTTTTGCTCAAAGGGTATAGCCATGGCCAACACCCAGTCTCGTAGTAACCTTTGACTTCGTGTGCATTGAAATCAAGAGTCAGTCATCGGGCTAATGAACAATCTCGTCTGTTTCTGTTTTGTTTTGGGGTTAAGGACACGCACGAACACAATCTCATTTAAACAGACCTGTTCCAGTTAAAGAAAAAAAGTCAGGGGAAGATAACGCCTATCTTGCCATCGCAAACAGAGTTACCTTTTCTTAGTTTATGGGTATAACAAAAATGATATAGAGGGTCGAATGTTTGATTTGAAGTGCACGCCGGGATAAACATCGGAAAATCTACTGTTGGCGTTTGCATTACCGGCGCACCGTTTCACATCCATGTTTTGGCGTTTTTCATTCTCTCTGATTGATCCGTTTAACGGACTGATGGGGCGAAATTCCTTTAGATGTGCCCACCAGCGGCATCTGTCTTGTGTGACAACGCCGAGGTCACTCCCGCTGTACGCAAGCTTTAACACAGATTACCTCCCTTGCAGACTTCTGAACATCGTGTATTCTGTGCCGTTGAGACTATTCGTCTAGGACCAAGAACAAGGCCATGGGCCTTCAGATTCAAATTTTGAAGAAAACAGTCATCCACAAATACACACCCATCCCAACAGAAGTAGAATACCGACGGCCCTCCCCACCAATCAGAAAGTCGTTACTATCTTTGGTGCATGTGGACAAAAATTGATGGCTAAACATTATTCGGAAAGACTGCCTGTGTAACCTGTAGCCCTTAAAAGCCGATATTCATCTCGTTCCTATCAAAGATGAAATAGTCTGTAAACGGAAAGGCGCTAGACTGTTTAAACGTC
>JADBJO010003456.1:192500-205000 GCA_016801955.1 Conus betulinus | reverse complement strand
GTATTTACCAATGTATTTATATATATATATATAAATATATATATATATATATATATATATATATATATATATATATATATATATATATGTGTGTGTGTGTGTGTGTGTGTGTGTGTGGTGTGTGTTTTTAGTTCATTTGAACGTACCGTTGACCAGTGATTTAGGAAGTGTGGTGTTATGGGCTGGGTGTCTGACCAGTGATTTAGGACGTGTGGTGTTATGGGCTGGTGTGTCTGACCAGTGATTTAGGACGTGTGTGTGTTATGGGCTGGGTGTCTGACCAGTGATTTAGGAAGTGTGGTGTTATGGGCTTGGTTTCTGACCAGTGATTTAGGAAGTGTGGTGTTATGGGCTGGTTGTCTGACCAGTGATTTAGGACGTGTGGTGTTATATGGGCTGGTGTCTGACCAGTGATTTAGGAAGTGTGGTGGTGTTATGGGCTGGTAGTCTGACCAGTGATTTAGGAAGTTTGGTGTTATGGGCTGGGTGTCTGACCAGTGATTTAGGACGTGTGGTGTTATGGGCTGGGTGTCTGACCAGTGGATTTAGGACGTGTGGTGTTATGGGCTGGGTGTCTGACCAGTGATTTAGGACTTGTGGTGTTATGGGCTGGGTGTCTGACCAGTGATTTAGGACATGTGGTGGGAGGGGCTGGGTGTCTGACCAGTGATTTAGGACGTGTGGTGTTATGGGCTGGGTGTCTGACCAGTGATTTAGGACGTGTGGTGTTATGGGCTGGGTGTCTGACCAGTGATTTAGGACGTGTGGTATTATGGGCTGGGTGTCTGACCAGTGATTTAGGACATGTGGTGGGAGAGGCTGGGGTGTGTACACGGTATCTCCGTGCTGTTGATGGGGTTGTTAGACTGATTCCTTCCCTGATCCCCCCCTGATGGGTGGCACGGCAGGGAGACTCGGGGGGACCACTGATGTGCTACACTGACGGTGCCTACCACCAGTTCGGCGTGGTCTCCTTCGGAAGGGCCTGTGCCAGCGCCGGCTCCCCCGGTCTACTCCAGCATTGTCCACTCTCGCATCAACTCCTGGATCAAAAACAACCTGTGACGTCATCTCATGACGGGAACTCGAGAGAGCTCTACGTTAAGTTATATGTCATCAGTGTGACTGAGAATGTGGTGTCAATATTACGTCATTAAAAAAAACTGGAATGAGAAAACAATTTTATCATTTCGTTGTAGTGATCTCGCATTACGATAACATCTTTATGGTGTGCAAAGAGCGAAAATAAACGGTTCTCAATCTCTTCGGCACGTATCGTGAGGTGTTTTAATTTGTTTATAAAGATTTTTTTTTTTTTTTTTTTTATGAAACATGAGAAAGACTTCAACCCATTAAGCCGGTAACAAGTCAAACAAAGCGTTCAAGTTAGCATTGTTCGAGTAAAGTCTGCAAATCTGGATGTCTTGGTTGTCTGAAGTGCCTCAATTCTTCTGCAAGGAAGCCTAAATAATTAAATGTGACAGGTTAGCTTGGGATGAGTTTGTGTTTTGTTTGTTTTGTTTGTTTCTCTTCTCTCTCTCTCTCTCTCTCTCTCTCTCTCTCTCTCTCTCTCTCTCTCTCTCTCTCTTTTCACTGCATGTTGTAGTCCCGACTAAGGCGAGGGCTGGATGCAAAAAAGCGTGGCAGTGCTTATCTATTATCCTCGTAAATAAAGAATTTTGTCTTGTCTTGTCTTCTTCTTCTTGTCTTGTTTTTTCTTTTCTTCTTCTTCTTCTTCTTGTTTTCTTGTTGTTGTTGTTGTTGTTCTTCTTGTTCTTGTTCTTGTTCTTTCTTCTCTAACTCCCCAAACTAAATAACACAAAAACGCTTTTCTTTGCAAAATGGTCATCGCAAAAATGAAGAGCAGCAGACGGTCAGGTAAGGAATGACGACTTGAGCCCAACGCTCGACTCTCATTTCACGTCAAATAATGTTAAAATGTGTGGCACGAGCCATTGTGATACACACATAAACTTCCACAGGGGCAAATCCATATCCGAGTAATCTGACCTTAAGAAGTAAGGAAAAAAAAAAAAAACGTGTTCTGCGAAAAAAAAAACACAGTGTATCTCGGCATCAAAAATGAACTCTACTATAAAATATTTCAGACAGAATAAACATAGAGTTATCATTTAAAAAACACGTAATTGCAAATTAAAATAATTTTAAAAAAAACCAACAAATTCTTGTGTATGGTGTATGTAGGTTTTATGTATTACTTTCTTCGTCTGTTTTGTGTGTAAAAAAAAAAAAATCTCTCTCTCTCTCTCTCTCTCTCTCTCTCTCTCTCTCTCTCTCTCTCTCTCTCGCGCGCACACACACACACACACACACACACACACACACACACACACACACACACACACACACACACACTGTTTTTATCGAGGAATGTGCTGCCCTGATCCAGCTCTGGCATGAAGACGAGATGGATGCCACACGCTTCATGGCGCTGTTCCTCACAAAGTGTAGGAGAACAGAAGATCACTGACCGTGTCGTGCAGCAAAACAAGACATTCTCGCGACAGACTGGACCTTCCACGGGCACCTGTCAGACCCCGGAAGTGCCTCGCGTCATCTGTTGGACGTACCCGGTCCATGACAGCCTCCAGGACCAGGGCAAGACAGGGGTGTCTGAGAGGTGGACTGAAGAGAATCTTGACAGACACCGTGAAGGACTGGACATCTGGCCCTCAGTCCTCTGTTATGCCATACCATACTGTGGTTCTGAAGACCCTCAGTCTTCCGTTATGTCCTATCACACTGTGGTTCTGAAGACCCTCAGTCTTCCGTTATGCCCTATCACACTGTGGTTCTGAAGACCCTCAGTCTTCCGTTATGCCCTACCACACTGTGGTTCTGAAGACCCTCAGTCTTCCGTTCTGCCCTATCGCACTGTGGTTTAAAGAGGGATGAAAACGGTTTTTTCCTGGAAAATAAATGTACTGGGGCTCATGGAGAGTATTTCAAATTACCTACTGCAACCTTTTCTGCCAGAAATCTTATGAACCAGGAAACTCAAAGTATGAAACATTTGTACGACAAAAGGACTCGTGTGCTGCTTGCCTGTTCAAGACATGTCACGTGGCTAAGATAAGTTTTTTTTTAAAAAAATAAATGGTAGTTGACAATTGACAATTGACAATTGACAATGGTTTAATTGTGTATAGGCCTTCGACCCGTTACAATACCAAAAAACAAAACCAATGAAAAGATATGTTAATAAATATATACATCTATACATACATTCTCCATTCGATCCTGCTCACATAACAGTGGACGAAAATATATTTTTATCTCATTTGTATCGAATTTCCCTTCGCTTTAAAGCTAGGAAAAAGAATTTAGACATTTGAAGTTGGCGATCAATATTACCATTAAGAATTCGTGCACATTGCTCATATTTCGACAAATAACTTCCTGGACTATTGATGGAATATTTAATTCTAAGGTCATTGTAATATGTACATTCAAATAGGACGTGGAATTCATCTTCGCAGTCTGCGTAACAAAGGGGACAAACAGGATGTTCGGCAAGCAAGAAGCGGAGACAGTGACTTTGAATAGTTGAGACTCCCAACCTGAAACGTACTAAGGCAATTTTAAATATTCTATTGTTATAAATCAACATATTTTTCACGTTCAAAAATATTCTTGAAAGAATAATAAAGATCGAAACGATTGCTTTCAGACATATGAGAATACCACTGCTGACAGAAGCAACTAATAAGGCGATCTTTAAAGACCCTGAGAAAAAGTTTCTTGTTCCCGACTTCACCATACATTCAAACGTAGCCAAAACCATTGAACACAGAAGATGCTAAATGGTAGTTAAAACATGGAGCAGTAAACGTTTTCATGATGTTACACGAAATCTTCAACTGACTTATTCCTGTTCACAATTTGCTACTGGACTGTGGAGTATCAGCACGAACAAGGAGAAGTGTTTCAACATTAATAACTGTCAGCTTGCAAGCCACGTTTTTGACAGTCCGTGCGTTACTGATGATGAAGCTGAGGTTCGTTCATACTAAGGATGATTGCACTTTGGGTTCAAATGGAAGACCAGAACCACCCAGTCAAGTTTCCCACATGATGCATTCTTCTTTCATTGTTGCTTAAAAGACCAGACTAACACTGCAGGTGTCTGTCTCTCGGGACTGGTAAAAATCCGAGATGTATCATAACAGGAAGCCTCGAGTATACCCCCTGTCACGTAGTCTCACACCGGCGCAGAGGAGGACCTCCATTGCATTTTTGCTTTCTTCATCCTCATTGGTCACAAGAAAAGTCACAAACGCTTTGGTGGCAATTCATGCCCTGTTTTCGTGGTGACCTCTCTCCATCCACGCCCTTGGTTAGCATGAGTCAAGATGGCTGCTGTCAGTCACTTCAATGCATGAACGATGCGGCGCTATGAGGAGAGGAACACTCATTTACGTCGCTCAGTGGCAGGCGGCAGTCGAAGCAAAGAGAACAAACTTGAGTCCACTATAGATCGCTAAAGAAGGAACCAACCAAGCAGGACAAACACGGACAACGCCTTACAAGCTCTTCGTCTTCTCCAAGCAAAAGACAAACAACACTGACCAACGAAAACAAAGAGTAAGATACGATGTTTGAGCTGCCTTTGGGCTCAGTGAAGGCCGACAATTCTTTCCACCCATCAAAAAGAAGTTCACAGAATCCGGTGAACCACTGCAATTAAATTAAGTAAATTGTTATTTTTGTGGATGAAAGAAATAACGATATAAAAAAAATTAGGAAGTTGGAATAATCCTGCTTCTAAGTACGCTACTTTCTGTTTAGAAACCACTTTGCCTTCCATCTGAACACAAGAATTTCGTGGAGGTCAACAAACATCTGCTCTAACGGTAAGCTATTATCCTCCCCCCCCCCCCACACACACACACACACACACACACTCCCCCCCCCCCCCATCCTCTGACTGGGCCTGGTCCGGAGTTTGGCACACCTCCCCCCCCCCCCCCCCACACACAACACGTGCACCAAAAATAGTAACATCCTCTGACTGTGGTCGGAATGCGTTCGAATTTTCTCGTTTTTTCTTTTTTTGATTTGGTCGTGCAGGTGTTTGATAATGTCACGGAAGTCGTGGACTCTTGGATGCTGGATAGCAGGGACGGGGAGAGAAGAGAAGAAAAGAATGGGATTCAGTCAGCCATTGGTTTTTTTTGCGTAGTGTGTGTGTGTGTGTGTGTGTGTGTGTGTTGTGTATGTTGTGTGTGTGTGTGTGTGTGTGTGTGTGTTGTGCTCGTCAGTACAACTTTGAGTTAATCTGACAATAAATTGGTTTTCAGTCAGTCATGTGTGTGTGCGCTCTCTCTCTCTGTCTCCTCTCGTCTCTCTCTCTCTCTCTCTGTGTGAGTGTGTGTGTGTGTGTGAGTGAGTGAGTGCGTGCATGCGTGCGTGCGTGCGTGTGTGTGTGTGTGTGCGAGGGAGTGAGTGAGTGTCAGTACTGGCATTGTCACAGGAAAATAGAAATCAATTGCCGCAGCTGAAATTAATAGCGCCCTGTCGCTTCGTGTCAAATCTCGTGACCGCCCTTTGATGTTTAAGAGGGACAGAGATTTGGTGGAAAGGTGCAAAGGGGTACAAATTGTATATAATGGGCAGAATTCCTTTTTTTTTTATTAAGTTTTTTCTCTGTGTGTGTGCGTGCGTGCGTAAGTGCGTGTTGTTGTTGTTGTTCTTCAATTTAAACGTCTTTTCACTAAATGTGATATTAGACAAGGTGTGTGTGTGTATGTGTGTGTGTGTGTGTGTGTGTGTGTGTGTGTGTATGTGTGTGTGTGTGCGCGCGGGCGCGGCGCGCGCGCGTGTGTGGATGTGTGTGCCTGTGTGTGTGTTTGAGTGTGTCGTGCTGCGTGCGTGCGTGAGTGCGCGCGCGCGCGTGTGTTGTGTGTGTGTGTGTGTGTGAGGAGAAACTCTAAGTAAGAATTAACTGTAAAAAAAAAAAAAAAAAAAAAAAAAAAAAAAAATCAGAAAAATGAAAAAGACATCAAAAGTAAAAACAAACAACTGTACAAAATAAGATCATGAAACATGCAATTACAGGATGAGCCAACTGGGCTTAACGTAAGAATTCGTACAAAATTTAAAAGAGACATGGTATCCTGGAATATGCACTTTGAAGCATCCTTTCTAAATTCTGACAAATCGGAATCAAAGTAGGGGCAAAAGTATAGAACGTGTGTTTTTTACAATTATCAAGGGCGCCGCAAGCACCCATCGAATATTCTTGACATATTTTGTTCTGAATGCATTTATTTTTCAGCCGAAATAATAAAGAGAGAAGTTGTTTACTGTGTCTTGGATATAATCCTACGTTTGTATTACGGTTTACTGGATTTACTGAGGAAGCCCTTTTTAAAAGATTACTTGCTCGAGAGTTTCGTACAACAAAGTATAGAAGAGTTGGGTTTGTGTATTCGGGGGAGGACACTTTCTTTGTAGTATTCCTCAAATTTTTCAAAAGAGGCTCTTTGTAAGAGAGAATATCCTTCGTGTAAGCTCAAGGGAATATGAATAGTAGCCGTATTGTCAGAATTGTTTGCACCTGCTCGAGCAATCCTGTCAGCCCCATTCATTTCCGGATAATGAAGCAATGGAAGGAACCCAACAAAAATTAACTGTTATAATACCTGCCTCTTGACATGAGATTGTGAATAAGTACTTTAATTTCAGATATGATTTCAGCACGATTTTTTGATTTTGTAGATTCTAAAGCTTGAAGAACTGACTTGGAATCTACACAGAAGAGAATACCATAAAAGTCAAATGATAAATCATTTATGTACTTTACCGCCCATTAATATTGCTATTAGTTCGGCTGTAAAGATAGACAGATTTGCCCCAAGATGAAAGGACTTTTCAATTTTTAAAAATGGAAATGACAAAGCCACAACCAGCATTATTGTTTAAGAGAGAGCCATCAGTATAGACTTTTACGAAGTGACGATAACAATCATTGATATGTGATTTTGCTTCGCAAGCTAGAATATTAATGTTATCAGTTTTAGATATAGTATATAGTTATAATCAAATTTTGGTTTGAAGAGCTCCCAGTTTGTACGGGACTTACGGGAAAACGCACAGCAAGCTTTTTATGATTGATACCTGAACTTGTCAGCAAGTGAGAAGAATATGTGAGTATCGTTTTAGTGGCTCGAATGTTTTTCGCACGTTTAGGAAAGTCTACATCAGACCTCATATCCAGTTCCGTTTGGTTAGCACTCTGAATGGTTGAGCAGCGAAGAATGTACTTAGCGCAGGCTAGTTCGCGATGGTCATCAAGAGGTAAGACACCAGCTTCATGGTATGTTCCTAAAGCTGAAGCATGAAATGGTACACCAAGGGCTAATCTGAATGCCTTAGAGTCTATACACTGAAGCTTTTTCAATAAGATACGGGATTTTTCAGCCGACAGGCATAAGCCATTATCAGACATGAAGTTCGCAATGTTGTCTAACTCTCTTTGATATATACTTCTAATGTAATGACAGATCTTTTTGATGTGTTCTTTTTTAATGTGGCGTTCAACCATAAGCAGATGTCGTCCGCATACTGAATTAAGCTAAAGTTTTTTGAAATGCATTTAGGTAAATCATTAGTTAAAATATTAAAGAGAAGAGGGGGGCGATCACAGAGCCTTGAGGGATACCCATATCTAGTAATCTTTTGGATGAATAAGTATGACCAATTCTTGTCTGAATACTTCTGTTGGTCAGGAATGTTTTAACAAATTTATAAATATGACCAGAGAGAGACCTATAGTTTTTAATTTATATAAAAGCCTATCATGCCAAACTTGATCAAATGCCTTGTTGATATCGAAAAATGTGGCGAGAACGTTTTGTCTTCTAGCAAACTGGTGTTTAATTTGCGTAGTTAGCTTTACAAGATGATCAATAGTAGACCTGCCCTTTCTAAAACCAGCCTGGTTTGCAGGGATAATGCCATTTTTTTTTCACATAGTATGTCAATCTGTTTAGAACAATTATCTCCATTAGTTTACAGACATGAGATGTAAGAGCTATAGGTCGATAGCTATTTGTGTTTGTCATTGATTTTCCATTCTTTAAAATGGGAACAATAATTGAGTCTCTCCATATGGAAGGTATGTTCCCTTCAATCCAACATTTATTGATAATTTCATGTAAAAGTAAAACAAAAATTTTGTGGTATTTGTTTTAAAAACATTTCATTAGAAATGGCATCTAAACCAACAGACGTTTTTTTATTAGAGACAATGAAGAAATAGCAGAGTGTAATTCCTGAAAAGTAATCAGCATTTAGATAATGATCATTATTTTCGTCAGGATCAGCGTACATTTCTTCGTTAGATGGTTTTTCCCTCATAGCTCTGCATTTGTCTGATAAACTACAGAAGGAGCTGTTTTTGGAAAACATGTCAGCAAATGATTCTGCTTTTTGATATGCCGAAGGAAATTTTTCAGTTCCTATTATGATTGGATATGCAGGTAAATGGATTCCGTTTTTTTCATTTCATGGATCTTTTTCCAAATTTTATTGATATCTTTATGTTCACTTATTTCATTAAAACAAAATGATGACCAGTACTCGCGTTTAGCATTTTCAATTTACTTTATTCCTATGATTCTTGGCAGTTTTAACTGGTATGCTCCCTTTTACCTTTTTTACTTTTGCGTACAGTTTAAAAAACGTGCTTTTATTTTTTTCAACAGCGTTTCTGCAAGATTCTGTCCACCACACTTTACCCGTGTGTTTGAGAGATTTTGATTGACTAAGAATCGGAATTGCCTCACCGGCTGCATGCAGTAGTGAGATGGTAAAATGACTGTACATAGATTCTATGTCAGATTTATCAAAAGAACTGACGTCATATGAAGATAGCACAGATTGAAATTTGGCCCAGTCAGCTCGCTTGTAATCAAACTTTGGGATTTTATCCTTACTGTCATCTTGGCTCACTACAAATCCTCTCAGAGAAATAACTATGGGAATATGATCACTCCCTAAAGTGTTATCATAAATTTGCCATGTACACCTCGGGACCATAGATGGGGAGATTAAAGACAAGTCGATTGCAGATGATCTGTGACTAGGTATATCAGACAGTCTCGTGATACTTCCCATCATTTAACAGGACGAGTGGAGAGTCTGATATGTTCTCCACTAACGGTTTTTTGAACTGACTTTCGTGCAAGTTCTATCCCAGAAAGGAGCATGTTCATTAAAGTCCCCTGCAATTAACCATTTACTACTTTGAAAGTTTATATTATGTAGCCAGTCTGAATTGCTATCAATGACTCCTTTTGGGAAGTACACAGAGACAATGTTTAAGACTAGAGAATTGTCAAAGTGAACAGAAAGCTGCACAAGAATACAAGTCTGAGGTGCCAGCAGGTATAGGTGACTGAAGGGGATGGTAAAATAACTGGTCATTTATATAAATGGCTGCAGAGACTCTCTCATTGTCACTAGTTTTCTTGTACCACAGGTGGGTAAAAGAAACGATCCAGCCGTGGCAAGTCGTTTTTAGACACATTTAGTGATTGAAGAATAAGGACCATGTAGGAGCTGGCTTCAAGATGTTGTTGAAGATTTACCAAATTCTTGTTAATCGACCGGCAGTTCCATTGTAGTATATTAATGTCAGTCTTCTTTGCCATCAAAATTTACAAATGGACATTCAAGGGAGGCACAATTGCAAAATGAAGATTATTCAAATGAAAAATAAAAAGACGATTCCCCAACAATGAACTAGTCAGTAAACAGTAACGCAATAGAGAACACTTTTACAAAAAGGCAAGGCCTAGAAGAGGAATAAGAAGGTAATATGTAACGCACCAAAAAAAAAAAAAAAAAAAAAAAAAGGGAATTGAGGAAACTATGCGATGTTGCAGGCTAGAAAAAAAAAATCAAAATGGCAACTAGGCAAATATGTATCACAAAGACGATCAGGTTATCATTTCAGTCGCTAGACATTATAGCACAACTACTGACTTTTTTGACGGAGGGTGTTGTTAACTTTATGAAGATCATTCACCAGTCTTGTAGAACATCATAGAAGTTCCGCCAGGGCCCTGGTACAGGAGAAAAAAAGGGTAGATCATGATATCTGTCTGTGTGACGAGAAGACTGGAGGGAGGAGGTATCGTGTTTCTCCATGAAGATCGATGTAGACCGGGATTCCTGGACTTGCTGCCAGAGGGTTTTCTTCCAGAAAAGCTGGTGAACGTGTCGCCCTAAGTTACCAGCAAGTACACTGGCTCCTTTTCTGGTTTCGGGTGACTCCGTCTTTCAGTGTTTCTGGGGCTGGCAAGGAGAGATTCTCATGGCTGATGACGGACACTTTGGGAACTTTGAATAGTTTCAGAGTTTATGACGCGTTGAACATTTCGCGGTTTATGTTTATTTCTGGGTTAGAAACAGGAGCCACTTTACTGATCACAATGTTGGCATGTGAATGCTCTTTAGCGATGGTTTTAATGGTGTCCGCAAAGAGTTTGCTAGAGGATGCAACGTCTTTTTGTTTGAATATCATTGAGACCACAATGAATAACAATTGCATCAACTTCTGTACCCATTGACGACAAGGTTTGTCTCAGCGTGGGCAGTAAGTCCTTTGTAGTGGAGGATTTTTTGGAAACGGTTTTGAAACCATAAGATCGACCAAGTCGGGGGCATTTTCACACCGTTCAAAACAGAATCATGAAGGACGAGAACAGTTGGGAGATCTTCATTAGCTTTGTTCACTTTCCTTTCCAAGTTGTGTCTTTTGTTTGTTCGATTCTGAGCAGTCTGTGACGCGATGACGCTATCATTGGATTGACGTCATGAGAAGCTGTCTTCTGTGTTCCAGACCGTTTCTTTTGGCTTTAGTTTTTTATCCTCTTCTTTTTCTTTTCTGTTTGATGTTGAAACCTTGCGTTGTGCGGTCACCTGAGCGTAGGTAAGGTCGTGTTTCGCGCTCTCCTTTACCATTTTCTGTTCTGGATCGGTTTGAACACATTTCGAACGTGGTTCTGAATTGTACTTTACGGTTGTGAGCTGAGCAATGGTGTTGGTTTTGCTCACGTACCGTATCTTCGAGGCATATTATTTTTTTTGCATAATGTTTCAATTACTTTTCTCAACTCACCGATTTCTTCTCTCACGTCACTCATGGCATAAGACGTGAAGGAGTTGAGTTTCAGAATTTCATCGGTGCTGTCCGTTCCAATGCCAGCATTTGTCTGTTGACCGGTTCGCTTCAGATTTGAACATTCTCGAAACGCCGACTTACTTGGTTTTGTCCTTCTTTCTTGACTTGCATTTCGTACCGGGCATGAAAGAAGACCTCCCTGGCTCCTAGTTTTTTGGTCATTTCTGAGACAGAGCCTGCAGAAATGCTATAAGCTAGCAGACCCGACGTTTAGCTTCTGATCGCTGTCGCCATCTTGTGTAAGTGCGTGTGTGTGTGTGTGTGTGGGTGGGTGGGGTGTGTATGTGCGTGCGCGCGCGTATGTGTGCGTGTATGCGTGATTTTGTGAGAGTGAATGCATGTGTGTTTGAGTGTTCGAGTATAAGTGTGTGTGCGCGCGCGCTCAGTTCAGTTTAGTAGTTCAGTTCAGTAGTTTTATTTAACGTCTTTTCATCACAAGATGATCTTAGACCTTTAAACTGCAAATATACATTCCATTGTACTATCAGCACCTTCCCCCATCCCCACCCCCAGGAAAAAAAAAAACAACAAAAAACAAAAACAAAACAAAACAAAAAAAACTATTAACACACATATCTCAAATGTCTTTTTTCACAATAGTTTTGCAACTGGGGACTGAGCAATAACCAAAGCAATATCAACAAAGCAAGGGTTATTTTACAACACTGTCACATTGTCAGAATTGTTTATAAAATATTCTTCTTCTCCTTATAAGCTGGGGTTAGTATAGGGCATTCAAATAAAAGATGACGAATTGAGATATTCTCCTCCTGACATATACACGCTATACCTGGTGAATATTTTGTATTCCATGTATTTAACCGTAATTATGAATTAATCTGGCTAGATACCTTGGACATGATGGCAGAACGAATAATTTTCATTAAGATGTTTCTTCCGCATATTCTTTTCCAATCGCTGGATCAATTCATGCGGAGAAAAAAAATTTACGACTTTGTTGAAGGGTGTTTCAGAAATTGTACAAGCTCCCTGCTTTGCCAATTTGTCTGCTAATTCATTCCCTTTTAAGCCACAATGTGAAGGAACCCAGCAAAAATCAACTGCTATATCTCGGAAAAGTAAACAATGTAATAGATGCTTAATTTAAAAAAAGAATATCAGTTCTAATTTTAGATTTCCAGTGCTTTAATGATTGTAAAACTGATTTTGAATCAACACAAAATAGCACATTATAAAATGATACTGGCGTGTCATATAAGATATAATTCAGAGCTTTCATAATTGCATGTAGCTCTGATGTATAAATTGAAAATTCTCTGCCTAGATA
>JADBJO010003456.1:177500-185000 GCA_016801955.1 Conus betulinus | reverse complement strand
AAATGGATAAAGAAACGGAAGGCTGATGACTGGATGACCCAGCAGCCTGCTGCTATTGGGGCGGGAAGGTGCCAGACGTCCTGTGGCGCCGGTCTGATCCCGCTGCTGAGCAGTGCAGCCACGTGCAGCAACACGGCAACGGCATGCTGCATTCCGGTCCGTCAGTGGCACGCTACGACACCTGCACCGCCGACACCAGCCACGACCACAACGACGACACCCTGCGACTCTACCATCAACAACACCGGCAACGACCACGACGACCACGACTCCAACAACTACAGCAACGACGACGCCATCACTACCAACATTAACGACCACAACCACAAACAACAACAACAACGACCACACCTCCAACAACCACATCAACAACGACAACAAGGACCACACCACCAACGACACCCCCAGCAACGGCAACACACCAACGACACCAGCAAGTGCAACGACACAAACAACATCAACGACGACACTAGCAACGGCAACAACGATACAAACAACATCAACAACAACACCGACACCCAGTAACGACAACAACGACACAAACAACATCAACAACAACAACACCAGCAACGCCAACAACGACGGCACCACCAACAAAAACAAGACGAACAACAACACCAACAACGTCACCAAGAACGACAACAACGGCTGTACCATCGTCTGTGGCAGCTAGACAGGGAGGTAAGAGTGTCTTTTGAATTTTTCGTCATTGCCCTGTTAGAGTATGGTGCAAGGGGAAGCGTGATGGGGGGAGGGGGGGGGGGGAGTTTGCCCTGAGGGGGACGCCCGGCAGCTCCCTGTTCTCACTCATGCGCAACAAGATAGAGGTGATAGTAATCACTCAGCCCCCTCACCCTTGCAGATGACCGGAGGAAGAAAGGTGGCAGTGGGGTTAAGACGTTCGCCTGCCAATCCAACGTGTGAGAAGTGCGTGGATTCGAACCCTGCCTTTCTCGCCCTTTCTTTTCCCAGTTTGAATGACAAATCGAACTGAACGTCAAGTCCATCGAATGGGGACTATAAGCGAGTCAGATCCGTGTGCCTTTCTGCCCCCCCCCCCCCCCCCCCCCCCCCCCGCACACGTTAAAGAACCCACGGCAGTTGAAAATCGAAAAGAGCAGGGCGGTCCCCGCTGCCCTGGCAAAATTGATGTAGATTGAAGACAGCGGCCTTGTATTTCTTACCAAGCCACAAAAATTGTCACTAACCGTTATCGTGTGCCATCGTGTACCGGTGGAAATGGAGGACATGTATAAAACATCGCATGCATCCTATGTGAGAAACTGGAGGAATAAATGAGATAAATGAAAATGAGTGACTGATATTTGAATGGTACGGGAAACGACGGAATGATGAGCGCCAGTAGGCTGCTCTTCGGCTGGCTCTACCTGGGTAGGCAGCCCGTCGAGTGAGTGAGGTAGTGTGTTTATTGTAAAACGCTTAGAGCTTGGTCTGTGACCGAGGATAGGTGCTATATAATACCCAATATAATAATATAAAGAAAAGACAGGGCGTCCTGGCGAGATACGAGTCTGCGTATACCGTGCAGGCGTGCAGCGTTTAGTTTAGTCGCCGCTATGGAGAGTGTTCCGGCACAAAATGTCACTCGGTGACATTCTGGTCCGACGTTTCGGCACAAAGTGTCACTTCGGTACAAAATGCCACCCCGGTACAAAATCTGGGCCCCGGTAAAAAGAAAATCACCCGGAGTATTGTACCGTACTGTTTCAGTGGAAGGTGTCCTCCTCTCGGTTCCTCGGTGATTATTTTGTATCGCCAGATATACTTATGTCCGCTGTGGAAACAAAATGTCGCCTTAACGTGAATGATATGTGCTTTGGGGTCTGATCTGACTTGTCTTTTTTTCTGTGTATGACCTGGTTCTGCAAAGTGCAGTAGAGAGCTGAATAGAACTAAGTGACAATAGCCTGCGTTTTTTTTTTTTTTTTGTTTGTTTGTTTTGTTTTGTTTTTGTTTTTAAATTCAGCATCTTAAAAACCGTCAAAAGCACGTAAAAGCTCAATTACGGCCAAAAGTATTGAAAGGTTGGCGCTGACTCATATAGTCCTGTCTTCCAGGCTATTTGTCGCAGAATGTAGCAAGTATACAGACCCACTAACTTAGGCCTAATGCAGTATCGTACATTAACACCATCATTATTATCGTCGTCGTCGTCGTCGTCGTCGTCGTTGTCGTCATCGTCGTCATTGTCCTCGTCATTTGAGGAGGTCATTGTTCTTTCAGCATGAGAATACAAGCACAGTTATGTATGTGCGAAAAACAAGACTTTTGTTTTTACACTGCCACCTTCACCGCCACCACCACCACCACCACCACCACCATTACCACCACCACCACCACCACCACCTCCTTTGGAACAGATCACTATCACCGTCAAAACTGACACAGCCTGTTACAGACAAAATACCTACCCCCAGCTTCTCTAGGTCTGTTACTTATAACAGACGAAACACCTGACCCAGTGTTGATGATTCTTTCGAGTGCATCGTCAACAGACAAAACGTCCATCCCCTTGTGATTGGGTGTGGCTTTGGTTTGAATAATATGACAGAGATTATACCCATCACAGGTTTGGGACGTCTCTGACATAGCACGCAACATACAAAAATACCCCCCCCCCCCCCCCCCATCTTTTACTGACCTATTTCTGCCTTATGTTATGTAACAGACAACACACACACACCCCCAATTTTGTATTGGCCTCCTCTGGGTCTTTGCTGCCTAGTGTTCTGTAACGGACAAAATATCTGCCCCAATTTGTCAAGGTCGGTGTCTGACCAGCATGGCGCAAGTGACACCCATTTTCTGCGAGTCCTTTCTGGTACTAATACTATTTAACGGACCAAATATTTGCCCCATTTTTTTGTCTATCCCGTTTGTAACGATGTAAGTAACCATTCAATGTTTGGGTGTACTGAGACTAATACCACGCAACAAATAGAATACCCACCCTTATTTCTCTGGATCTGTCTGGTGACTGGTATTATTTAACGGACAAAATACATACCCTGTTTTTCCTGACTGTGTCCATGATTGATTTAATATCAGGGATAACATACAGTCTTGAACTGCTCTGGTCAGTGTATGGTGCTTAAATGTTACGCTGATTGTTCAATATGCAGGTGACATTTCATGTGACAGGCACCTATGTCGACCTCAGTGTCCAAGTTAGACATCGAATACTGACTCAAATCAACCATGTAGGCCGCCTACTCGACAAAAAAAAAATGGTGTTTCGAGTAAATCAACACAGATCCTGTAACATGTCATGCATACATTATTAGAGGGTTCGCAGATCCAAAATCTAAAGGTGTGACTACATGGTGTAACGCGTCGAACTACCGAGATGTTTATCTCACAGCTGTCGGCAATACTGAAAGACAGAAAAGAACGAATACTGAAAAATTAGACTTTCAATCTGCTTGATTTACTTTCTCCAGGGTTATACATCTTGTGTTGTTATGTCCCTTCCTCTCTTTGACAAAATGGCGCATGTTTCGGCTGACTGACGCTGATTAAGTTATCAAGTCGAGCACACAGAGTATTTCATGAGATCAAAACACGCGGAGCTGTCGCCACGAATTGCACAGATGGGAAGTTAAACTGAAAGGCAAGGAAAATGAAACAGACGGCAATGTTACTTGAAAAAAAAAAACAAACAAAAAAAACCCCAAAGAAACCAAAAAGGTACTGTTCTCACTTCGCCACTCCTCTTACATTTCATCATTCTCATATTGGCTTCTGTGAGGGATTTTGTGCTTTTCCCGTTACTTGTAATATCTTAAGAACACACACACACACACACACACACACACACACACACACACATATTCATGAGCTTGTTTTGCAGTACATATCAAATTTGCGTCCTGTACTACGCTTTGCTTTGTGCGTCCATTTCTATTCTGCCTGAAGCTGAAACGTGTCCTGTAGCTGCGCAGCATCCATGGAGTGGAGGAATGCGGAAGCGGGATGTAGGTGGAGCGCGTGCCTACGTGTCACTTGACAGGCAGTCCCAGTTAGGACTGAGTTAGACCAAGGCAGCAGACAGTGCAAGTATGGCTGCGGGGTTGAAGGTCTGCAATGGCGGAAGAAGGTATCCGTGCGTTCAGAGACGTCTATGGTGCATTGAAGCTTCCTTCTGTATGGCTACATTTGAGCTCACACGCACACACGTGCGCGCGCACATACACACATGATATATATATATATATATATATATATATATATATATATATACCCACACATGATACATATATATATATATATATCTCTCTCTCTTTTCTCTCTCTCTCTCTCTCTCTCTCTCTCTCTCTCTCTCTCTATATATATATATATATATATATATATATAGTTTTTGATGGTTCAGATTTCCATAATCAGGCACCGCTCCACCAAGGAATCGGTTCAGGTAGACAAGGCTCACAATAGTCAGCATATACACTCAAAGGAAATCATAACACCCGAACCAGGCTGCACTCCAACACTTTATTTGAATTTTCGCCCAGTTTTGGGGCTTCTTCAGACTAGTTTGTGATAGTTGTCTGAAGAAGCCCCAAAACTGGGCGAAAATTCAAATAAAGTGTTGGAGTGCAGTCTGGTTCGGGTGTTATGATTTCCTTTGAGTATATATATATATATATATATATATATATATATATATATATATACGCACCCACGTGTGTGTGTGTGTGTGTGTGTGTGTGTGTGTGTGTGTGTGTGTGTGTGTGTGTGTGGGACAACAGGATAGGTGGATGGGCTGATTTTGTATGGATGGGTAATCGTATGGGTGAATGAGTGGTTGAGTCTGTGTTTGTGAGAGTGTATAAGTGTGTGTGTGTGTGTGTGTGTGAGAGAGAGAGAGAGAGAGAGAGAGAGAGAGAGAGAAGAGAGAGAGAGAGAGAGAGAGAGAGAGAGAGAGAGAGAGAGAGAGAGAGAGAGAATTTATGACATCACCTAGTCTCTGATGCAGCTTCGTTCCCTTTGATCCGATTCACCTTCCATGCAAAGAAGATAAGAGGTTTTTTTTTTTTTTTGTTTTTTTTTTTTTTTGCGTCACGGGTCTGAAAGGACATATATCTGAATGACACAACGCCATCATTCCCCCCCCCCCCCCCCCCCCCCCCCCCCTGCCTCCCATGCGCTTTAAATAGTCATGTTCTCTGATTGGTACAAGTAACACGCGGTATTCACGCTCACCTCCCTGTCCCCCCCCGACTGTGCAGTTTGCGGCAGCCTGACAGCGAGGCGCTCTGGCAGCGACGACCAGCTCCCGGGATGGCTTCAGCCTCGCCTCATCGGCGGCATCGTGTCTGGCACCGCCAGCTGGCCGTGGATGGCGCGGCTGACCTACGCCTCCACCAGTGGATTCTGCGCCGGGGTGCTGGGGTGGATGACGACACGGTGGTCACCGTTGCCCACTGCGTGGCAGGGTAAGAGGAGGGCCACACGCCACAATTAGGATTTTGCACACACACACACACACACACACACACACACACACACACACACACACACACACACACACACCACACACACACACACACACACACACACACACACACACACACACACACACACACACACACACACACACACACACACACACACACACACACACACACACACACACACACACACACACACACACACACACACACACACACACACACACACACACACACACACACACACACCAATCGTTTCACTTGTTCTGGGGGACTTCCACCGATGACATATACAATCTTCAAATACATGACCTTCCCCTTAGTTGACGTCACATGTTGCGCCTTCGCACTACTCATCCATGACCTTATCTTTGCGCCAGGTGATATCCCCTCCATAGGTACATAACAAGACATTATGTGGGTCTTCTTCAGGCAAAAGCACGTAAGAAAAACAGAGAACGAAAAACCACTTATCTGGTCATATTGGAGCAAACCGGTAAAATGGCCGCCGGGCGGAAACGAGGGAATCATGGGAGAGGAAGTGGTGAGAAGGGGCGGGGGAGATGGGTGGATGGGTGGGAATGGGAGGGAGAAGGGCCAAATCGAAGGAATCATGGGAGAGGAAGTGGGGGGGGGGGGGGGGGGGGGCAGGGAGATGGGGGGGGGGGGGGGGTTGGAAGGGGAAGGGATACATGAAAGAAAACGAGGAGAATCATTTTTCACACGCATTAAAGAATCCCGAAGCAATCTGATTGCGCCAGTGTGTAAATACTCGACGCCTTACGCAAAGTCTTGATGCATTAATTTTTGGTGTGCAGCCAGTAGGGGGTAAAACTGTAGGTTTCTCGCCCCTTTCTTTACGCGTCAGGATCAAGGTCTTCGTGCGGTTCGTTGGCTGCCCACTGAGGTAGAGAATGTCAAATAAGCTTTTTTTATGTCAAGGCTACCAAAAACAGGTCTGAAAGGTAGATGAACACGACGTGTGGTCAATTTTTAGAACAGCCCAGATTTGCAGTCTCCACAAGGGATGGTCGAAAGTGCACTAGACAGAGATGTGGTCAGTATGTTTCAGGCAGGATTTGCTTTCTCCGCCCCCCTACTCATCTTCCAGCACCCCTCCCCCCCCCCCCCCCGTTCCCCTTCCGTCATCCCCCTCCTCCCTGCTCACCTCCCAACTCCCAACTCACGTTACTCACGTGTTGACTTCAAGTTTCAAAGTTAAAGAAGGTCTACAGATTATTGATTAGAGTTGAAGATTCTTCTCGAACAATAGCATGCATGAAAGTGATCACATTGTTGTGTGGGTCCAGTATTCATGTGACTGCAAACAAGGAAGGATGTGTGAGGTTGAGGGGAGGTGAGGGTGGACATGGAGGAAGGCGGGGCATCCGGGTTTCAGTGGTAGAGGTAGGGTGATTAGGTGACATAGAAGGTATACATATATACACATACATACACACACATACACACACGCGCGCGCGCGCGCGCGCGCGCCCGCGCACACACACACACATACATACGCACACACACACACACACACACATACATGTGATACACACACACACACACGTACACACACACACACACACACACACACACACACACACACACACACACACACACACACACACACACACATATATATATATATATATATATATATATATATATATATATATGTGTGTGTGTGTGTGTGTGTGTGTGTGTGTGTGTGTGTGTGTGTGTGTGTGTGTGTGTGCGTGTGTGTGTGCGCGGGGCACAAATTGAACGTATAGGTTGGGGGGTGGGGTGTTGATGGAGAGGTTGACGGGAATGATGCTGGGAAAAGAAGGTGGAGGATGGTTAAGGCGTTCAGTTGTATGTACATTGCATAGTGTTGCAAGATTGCATATATTTTGTAAGAAGCCGACAGGGTCTAAAAAAACATTCGGTAAGAAGTCCTTCGAATGAGACTATAAACCGAGGTTCCGTGTGTGAACGCACGCATAACATCTTGCTTACACGTAAAATCCCATCACCAACTTTCGGAAGA
>JADBJO010003456.1:170000-172500 GCA_016801955.1 Conus betulinus | reverse complement strand
TCTTTAGAATTCTGTCATTGTTGTTTCTCTTGCCTTTAGAAGACTGGCTTGGTTGAAATGCGTTGCTTGTAAATTGTCATTTATTCTGCAGACCAGTAGCTCTTTTTTATTCGTTTATCTTCTTCCTGTTGAATAAAAACTCGAGCACCGGGGAGTCAAAACTTTTAATGGCGTACGAAGAGAACACTGGAACAAACGCAGTTTACATTTTAACTCTGGAATACGAAGCGTTTGAACATGATTTTAAGACAAGCAAGTTCTGCCTTTCTTGAACAAGTTAGTCTTTCGAATGCTCTTTTTAAAAAAAAAAAATGTGCTTGCATAGCAGAGTCTGAAAGAATCAAAGTAAGCTCTTTAAGAGCTTCTTCTATTACAGCTTATTCTGGAAGTGAATTCTTCACTAGCGCATTCTGAAGAAGGTTGTTGAGGTACTGAATCTATCAGTTTGTTCCAGTAAAGGCTGCATGTAATAGGAAGAAAGTCAACAAATACCTTACTCCATCTTGTTGAACGCAAAAAGGGCATTAGAAGGTCACTTTCAAATAAGAAGAAAAAGAAACACCCGAAGATGCTGGGGAGGACCCAGAGAAGCACTGTCTTCACCTGCCTTTAGAGCAGTCCTGTACCACCCTTGGAGGCCTGCGCTGTGTTGACGATGCATTAGAAAGTCATTTTCAAATAAGATATCGTTCTTCACTTTACTTTTTCTCCCCCAAGAAAGTTGAGTTCTTTTCTTTTCAAACTGAAGACGCTGCATCGTTCTTTCAACTTACGGCTTCTAGTGACATCAGAGCAAAAAGATTAAGCAAAGATGACGTTAAGAAGAACAGTCTATACAGAGGAGAGAAAATCAGTATGAGTAAGAATACACTCACTGAACATGATCGCTTCCAAATAACATGGTTTCATATATCTGGAATATCATTGATCGCTTTAAACTGATGTACCTGCATGAAATTATGTGAGGTCCTCCCTGGGAATCTGAACATGTGACTATTCACTTATCAACCTCCCTGTTTAACTGACGAACAGATTGTCTGTCTTGCTGGACACGAATGTCCCACAGCAGCATGTTTAGAAGTCTTCTGGGACAGATTTTCTGTCCACCAACTTACAGTGTACTAAATGAACATGCCACATGTCTGCTCAAACTGAACATTATGTCTTTATCACGGACGAAGCTGGGGGGGGGGGGGGGGGGGGGAGGGGCGGGGCAGGGTTGTGTGGATGGGTGTTGGTGTTGGAGAGAGAGAGAGAGAGAGAGAGAGAGAGAGAGAGGAGAGAGAGAGAGAGAGAGAGAGAGGGTTACTGTTCACTGATTTATTTACGTACCTACTAGTCTACGGAGTAAGCAAACTCCCTATAATCATCACTTAGTCGTCACTAGTTGGTCGACAAATGTCTGAACCGTCCACAGAGATCTAGCCTCTGTTTTATTGTCCACAATGCTCCCGTTCCCCTGTTTCTCCCCCATTTCTACCTCATTTACCCGTCTATCTACCCGTATGAACTCTCCATCATATCTACCTCACTATCTGCCTGTCTACCTACCTGTCTACCTACCCACATGAACTCTCCCCCCATGTCTACCTCAATACCTACCTGTGTACCTACTCACATGAACTCTCCCCCATGACTACCTCATTACCTACCTGTCTACCTACCCACATGAACTCTCTCCCCCATGTCTACCTCACTACTTGCCTGTCTACCTACCCACATGAACTCTCCCCCATGTCTACCTGTCTACCTACCTGTCTACCTACCTGTCTACCTACCTGTCTACCTACCAACATGAATTCTCCCCATGTCTACTTCACTACCTACCTGTCTACCTATCCCCATGGACTCTCCCTCATGTCTACCTCACATCCTACCTGTCTACCTACCCACATGAACTCTCCCCCGTGTCTATCTCACTAACTACCTGTCTACCTACCCACATGAACTCTCCCCCATGTCTACCTCACTACCTACCTGTGTACCCGCCCACATAAACTCTCCCCCATGTCTATCTCACTACCTATCTGTCTACCTACCCATATGAACTCTCCCCCATGTCTACCTGTCTACCTACCTATCTACCTACCCACATGAACTCTCCCCCATGTCTACCTCACTACCTACCTGTGTACCCGCCCACATAAACTCTCCCCCATGTCTATCTCACTACCTATCTGTCTACCTACCCACATGAACTCTCCCCCATGTCTACCTGTCTACCTACCTATCTACCTACCCACATGAACTCTCCCCCATGTCTACCTGTCTACCTACCTATCTACCTACCCACATGAACTCTCCCCCATGTCTACCTGTCTACCTACCTGTCTACCTACCCACATGGACTCTCCCCCATGTCTATCTCACTACCTATCTGTCTACCTACCCACATGAACTCTCCCCCATGTCTACCTCACTACCTTTCTGTGTACCTACCCACACGAACTCTCCCCCATGTGTACCTGTGTACCTACCCACATGAACTCTCCCCCATGTC
>JADBJO010003456.1:145000-165000 GCA_016801955.1 Conus betulinus | reverse complement strand
TCTGCGCACACAAATGTACATACACAAATACTAACGTACACACACACACACACACACACACACACACACACACACACACGCACGCACGCACGCACGCACGCACGCACGCAGCACGCACGCACGCACGCACGCACACACACACACACACACACACACACACACACACAACGGAACGACAGAAAAACACCAAGCCACCCACCCCTGCGCACACAAATGTACATACACAAATACTTATGTACTCACACACACACACACACACACACACACACACACACACACACACACACACACACACACACACACACAACGGAACGACAGAAAAAACACACACAAGCCTCCCACCCCCACCCCCTGCCATCCCTACCCACCCTAATCCTGCAAAAATTAAGGCATGAAAGCCATACAAAGAAAGACAACAGAGACAAAAAGGGCATGGAGGACCTAAAGAACAAAACGCAACAAAGGAAGAGCGGGTGATGAAACGAAGACACAGAAAGACAAAGAAAGAAAGAAGAAGCCAGAGCACGAACACAAAGAAACACAGAAGGAAAGCGGTCAAAATGCACGTTTTTCGTCGGTCAATATGGGTCTTCTTTGGTCAGACCCCGAACAGACGCCCCAGCCTGTTTGGCAGCCTTTTTCTTTGTTTACCCCGGGTGTCTTTAGCGTCTTCGTCTCAGCTTACATCGCTGATAGTGTGTTTTCTTTGGCTGTGAGACAGGAATATGAATGGGTGACCGTTGTGTTGAGAGAGAGAGAGAGAGAGGGGGGGGGGGGGGGGGGGGGGAGAGAGAGAGAGGAGAGAGAGAGAGAGAGAGAGATGCTACAACCGACCCAGCTTTGTGTCATTTGCCGTCGCTTCTTTGCTGTTTAAGATGTACAATATTTGTGTGTGTGGGCTGTGCGTGCGTGTGTGTGTGTGTGTGGTGTGTGTGTGTGGGTGTGTGTGTGTGTGTGTGTGTGTGTGTGTGTGTGTGTGAGAGAGAGAGAGAGAGAGAGAGAGAGAGAGAGAGACTGCACTTGTGCATGCATTTAGGTGCGTAGATCCCTGCGTGCGTGTATGTGTTAATGCACGCAGGCCTCTATGTAAGTGCATGTGTGTGTATGTGTGTGTGTGTGTGTGTGTGTGTGTGTGTGTGTGTGTGTGTGTGGTGTGTGTGTGAGTGTGAGCGAGAGCGAAAAAAAAAAAAAGAGCTGATTCGAACAGCAATTTGGGTTGGAACGAAATCAAACAACACACGCACGTGTTCAGAAGCGCACACGCAGACGATGCACGCGCGCGAACACTCAAACAGATCTCAATGATGTCACATTGCATTATTAAATAATGTTGTTCGTCAATAGTCGCACAATAACGCTCTGTTTGTCTGTATGTGTTTGAATGTATGTATTTGATTGCTTGCTTGCTTACGCGCACGCGCGCGCGCGCGCGCGCGCGCGCGTGTGTGTGTGTGTGTGTGTGTGTGTGTGAGTGACACGGATGACTGTAGTGTGCTCCCTTGGCATCAGATGGAGATGTACAACTGTCTGTAATTTCTGTGGTGTTCTCACCACAAAGGGTTTCAAAACAGAATCCAACAGCAAATAAAAGCAGCCGGGAGCCATGGACGAGTAGAAGAGTAAAAACGAACAGAAAGTGCAGTAAGGAAATAAGTTGCTGAAAAAAAAAAAAAACTATGTAAACAGCACAAAATTATGGGAGAAATGTTTGAGACTATGCTTGAGGACCCATTTAAGGATGTAAGGAAGGTCAAAAGGTGCCAGCAGTCAAAGTGGTCGGCTCTACCGTTTGATAACCCACACATTGTCAGCCACTTAAGAGCTGACAGCAGCTGAACATTGTGCAAAACAATCTTTTTTGGATCTCCCAAGAGATTTAATCTTCAACCGATCGGCCAAAAAAGAACACGCTGAGCCATTCAGTAGGGGGGGGGGGGGGGGGGGGGGGGGGGAGGGGGGGGGGGGGAACATGTGCAGGCTAACAATTCTTCAGTCCTTACGTTGATGACACGGCAAAGATTCGAGAAGACACGAGAAAAAAAAGGACGGGGTGGGGGGGGGGGGCAGACGGGGGAAACAAACGAAAGGACAATAGAAAATCAGGGAAATAAATGACAAATAGAAAATCCTTCACTAGCAGCATGTGGCGACCAATGAATCCATCTTCAATACAGAACCATACGTATCGCATGTTCCGAGGTGTTTCGTTCGCTTATTCGGACTCAGAGAGAGAGAGAGAGAGAGAGAGAGAGAGAGAGCTATCTTGCAATGTTATAGTGAGTGAAAAAAAAAATCCCATCCTTTACTCTGTATTCGAACCATGAGTTAATGGATTGCTCTTTAGGCCACACACCATCGTTCCACGAAGTTTCGGTAAAACTGTTTCATTCGTTTTTATGGTAATTGTGCCGACATACACACAGACAAACAACACAGACGTTGATGAACACATCCCCTTCATGGCGGGAGATAACAATGACAGTTTGAACGTGACCGCTGTGCCACCATCTGACTGACCACCTTCATCCAAACAGATCATAGTTTGAGAGGAATCATTCTGCTTTTGATTGACAGTCTACGTAAAAGGCAAACTGTCTTTAAGAAACAGTGGGATTTTGGGCAGTACGCGTACAGGTTAAAAGTAACAGGCATTCCGCTGTTACGCGTTGGTTAAAGGTCAAAGGTTATTACTCAAAATGTCGACAGCTTTCAGGCAGTACGCGTAAAAAGGCGATTTCTTAAACTGCCTGGAGCGTATTAACATGACAACTGTTATCAGCATTGTTTTTGTTGTTGTTGTTATTACTATGATGATGATGATGATGATGATGATGATTTTCATTATTATTATTATTATTATTATTATTATTAATTTTTTCATCATCATCATCATCATCATCATCATCATCATCATCGTTATAATTATTACATTATTGTTATTATAATTATTATCATATTACTATTAGTATTATCACTGTCTTTGTTGTTATTGTTGTTGTTGTCAGAACTCATATACCGTCTAGTCCCAGTCTGACACCAAACTCTTATTGCTTTACATTCTGTTCACGTTTATACAACGTACTGCCTGCCAAGGTAGAACTGAATGAAGGGCTGCCTGCTGGCGCTGAACATTCATTTCTCGTGTCATTCAATCCAATATCAGTTACTCATTCCATCGATTTCTCTGGAAGGATGCATGCTGTGTGTGTTTTCGTGTCAGCCAGACACCAACGGCCAAACTGGTCTTCGCTTCCCAAAGTCTGTGATGAGATGTCCGTGAAAATGTATATAGATTAAAGTTCGAAAGGATTCTGGTATCTCTTTTTTCTTTTCTTTTCTTTTATTTCATTTTACTTCATTTTATTTTGTTTTATTTCATTTTACTTTACATTACTGTATATTGTTTTATTTTATTTCGTCTTGCATGTGTGTGAACCTTGCAGTTCGGGTGAGATGCGCGTGTGGTAGGTGGAGGAGATTCTGGAGGTCTAAACGGCCAATCGAAGTAATAGGAGACGGTGTGCCATGATGTTTTTTCCCCCCTTCTCCTTCCACCCCCCGGAAGAGAATCTTGTGGTTCACGGAAAGATGTCTCGCAGACCTTCAGTTCAAATGGACATTCGTCGCCAGTTCTTCAGCAGATATTCTGTTCTTGCCTTTAGTATTGATCCTCATCCCCCTCCCTCCCCTACCCCCCCCCCCCCCTCCCCCTCCCCAATCCCACTCCCATTTTACTCTTCTTTACCCCTTTCTCCCCGCAAAAAGCTGATCTAGTTTTGCTCTTTTGTTTTCTCTCCTCTTTTTCTTTCATTTTTTTTTCATTCTTTCGACCTTGTTTTCCTTTTTCATTATTTTTGTGTGTGTGTGTCCTTTCTTTCTTTCTTTTTTCTTCTTCTTTTCTTTTTGTTTTTACATTTCACCTTCTATTATTCTGTTTGCGTCTGAATGTAAACAGGGGTAGGTGTCCATCTCTCACTCCTCCAGCTGTCCCTCCGGCTCCCTCCGCCTCCTCGCTTCTCTCTCTCCCTCCTCACCCTCTCCTCCTATCTCTCCAGATCTCCCCCCCTCTCCCCTCACTGTCTCTCCCACTTCTGTCGTCTCCTCTCTGACTCGCCCTTTCTCTCTCGTAACAACGCTCTCATCTGGAAAAGTTACTCACTCTCTAGTCGTTCATCTCCCCAGGGGTCCCTCTCCTGGTCCCTGCCCCCCTCCTCTCTGTCTCTCTCTCTCCTCTTCCCTGTCTTTCGCTCTCCGCCGCTAACCCCTCCCATCGATCACCCTTCCCATCTCCTAAAACCCCCTATCTGCCAGGCCCTCCTAAAGTCTCTCCCACTCCTGTTCCCCTCCTCTCTGGGGTCTCCTGACCCTCTCTTCTCCTCTCAGACATCCCTACAACCGTAAAAGTTCAGAGCTTCTCCCCTCATGGTGGCCCTCTCCCAGTCCTCTCTCGGTCAGGGCCCCCCTCTGGGTCTCCTCTCTGACTGAGTGTGAGTGTGTGTGTGTGGTGAGAGTGAGAGAGAGGGAGAAGTCTTCTTTTTATCTAGGAAGAGGATGGAGCGGGTGCTAACCACGCAGGGGACAAGTTTACAATGGGGGTTTTACAATCTAAAAGAGGGTCAGACTTGTATGCACCTGACTGCTCTCTTTACCAAATGGGGCTGGAACTACATTTTGGGAATTTAAAAAAAAAATGAGGCTTAAAGATGAAGACAAGGGGTCCAGGGGTTTGGGGGTTTCACTGACGAAAGTAGGGGGGGGGGGGACAATGGGGGGGGGGGGGGAGTCACTGTGGTGAAGTGGGGAGGGGCGGGTTGTGAATGACATGGGAGGAGTAATGGGTTGTTGGGGAGGGGGGCTGGGGGTGGGGGGTGTTAGGTGAGCGGGGGTGGGGTGGGTGGCGGGGGGGTTGTGGGGGGGGTGGGGGGTGGGGGGACACAGAGTACACCGGAAAGCTCTTTTATGTGAGGGGGGGGGGGGGGGGGTGGCTGTTGGGGGGGGGGGGGGGGGGGTGGGTGGGGGGGGGGGGGGGTCCTCGTTTCTCGCGTCGAGGGGGGGGGGGTGGGGGCCTTCTTGGGTCTCAGGGTGGGGGTGGGCTCATGGGGGGGGGTGGGTGATTTGCAACTGCTGTGTTTGGGTCTGGGGTTCTTTTTTGTGGGGGGGTGTGGGGGGGGGGGGGGGGGGGGAAATATGTTCTTTTTTTCTGGGGGGGTGGTGGGTTTTTTTCCCCTGGGGGGGGGGGGGTGGGGGGGTCTGGTTCTGGGGGTTCTTTTGTGGGGGGGGGGGGGGGTGTTCTGTGTTTGCTCTTCTTGCAAAGTTTTCTTCTTTTTTTTTCGCTTTCATATTTTAGCGATGACTTTTTTTTTCGTTTTTTGTTCCTCTCTTCGTTTTCTTTCGACCTCCTTCTTGGGGTCCTTCATTGGGCTGGTTTCTTTTTCTTTTCTGCTTTTTTGGGTCTCACTCTTTCCAAATAATATCACGAGAGAGAGAGAGGGAGAGAGAGAGAGAGAGGGGGGGGGGGATCTGTGTGTGTCAAGGAAGGCGGACGGGGAAGGAGGGGGTGGGTTTTCATTGAAAAATGAGATCTGTTTGAATATTCCAGGTACGAAATGATTTTGCAGTAATATAAACCCATCTCTCTCTCTCTCTCTCTCTCTCTCTCTCTCTCTCTCTCTCTCTCTCTGCAATCAACTCGAAGGTGATTTACAGAACAAGTGTCATGAAATGCGATATAGCATATACATGTGTGTTTATATGTCTGTTGTAGGCCCAAACGTGTGTATGTATATATGAACATCCATGGGCGCGCGCGCGCTCTCGTGTGTGTCTGCTGTGTGTGTGTGTGTGTGAGTGTGTGTGTGTGTGTGTGTGTGTGTGTGTGTGTGTGTGTGTGTGTGTGTGTGTGTGTGTGTGTGCGTGTGTGTGTGTGCGCGCGCGCGCGCACCGCACGTGTGTGTGTGTGTGTGCGTGCGCGCGCGCGCGCGCGCGCGCGCGTGTGTGTGTGTGTGTGTGTGTGTGTGTGTGTGTGTGTGTGTGTGTGTGTGGTGTATTATATATTATTATTACATATCATTTGGGTATTTATATAGCGCCTATCCTCGGTCACAGACCAAGCTCTAAGCGCTTTACAATAAACACACTACCTCACTCACTCAACGGGCTGCCTACCCAGGTAGAGCCGGCCGAAGAGCAGCCTACTGGCGCTCATTCAGTCGTTTCCCGTACTATTCAATATCAGTCACTCACTTTTTCATTTATCTCATGTATTCCTCCAGTTTCTCACATAGGATGCATACGATGTTTATACGTGTCCTCCATTTTCCACCGGTACACGATGGCACACGATAACAGTAAGTGACAATTTTTTGTGGCTTGGTAAGAAATACCAGGCGGCTATCTTCCATCTACATCAATTTTGCCAGGGCAGCGGGGAACCCCCCTGCTCTTTTCCAGTTTCAACTGCCGTGGGTTCTTTATCGTGTGCAGGGGGCCAGGAAGGCACACGGGTCCGACTCGCTTATAGTCCCTATCCGATGGACTTGACGTTCAGTTCGATTTGTCATTCAAACTGGGAAAGAAAGGGCGAGAAAGGCAGGCTCGAACCCACGCACACACGTTGGATTGGCAGGCGAACGTCTTAACCACTCTGCTACCTTTCTTCCTGCTAAGTTTCTTCCTTAGAAGTGTGTGTGTGTGTGTGTGTGTGTGTGTGTGTGTGTGTGTGTGTGTGTGTGTGTGTGTGTGTGTGTGTGTGTATGAACATGCATGTCTGTGTGTGCGCGCGCGTGTGTGTGTTTGCGTGCACGCGTGATTGTTTTTGTTTGTGTGTGTGTGTGTGTGTGTGTGTGTGTGTGTGTGTGTGTGTGTGTGTGTGTGTGTGTGTGTGTTCGTTCGTTCGTTCTTCTCTGTTTAACGTCTGTTCACTTTGAGTGATATTAGACGTGAATGAATGAAGTGAATGACTGAAGGAATGAATGATTGAGTGAATAAGCCTATATTTTATATAAGCGTGTATGTAGGTCTTTGTATGTAAGTGTATACATGTATATATCTGTATACGTATCTAAACAAAAACAAAAAACTAAAACTAAAAAAGAAAGAAAGCAAAAAAACCCAGAAATCTTAATACAACAATTAATGGATAAAATTAAACAGAACATATAGATCTAACATATAACAATAAAGCAAAAATCCTTCACTGTCTAAGAGTAAAATGCAGGCCATCATCATATAACGCACTATGAACTAACACAAAACAATCTAAAGAAAAAACCCAATCGAACTATGAAATAAGTGTTCAGCAATTTCAATCAGCAAAAAGTGGTCTAAAAGTATATCTTGCAAGTTTTTTTTTTTCAGAAAAATTATTAGACCTTAATGATGTTGGTAAGAAAGTAGTTAACTTGCGACAATTAAATAAAATATGGCTCAGTGTTATTTCTTTACCACA
The DNA here is from genome assembly GCA_016801955.1 of Conus betulinus. Lineage (NCBI taxonomy): Eukaryota > Metazoa > Mollusca > Gastropoda > Neogastropoda > Conidae > Conus > Conus betulinus. The sequence continues at coordinate 157,553 of JADBJO010003456.1, read as the reverse complement.
AATACGATTAGCATTTTTACTAAACTTTGTTTTTAAAGCATTTAGCTTTAATCGAATTATAAGGGAATATATTTGTCTGATATAGTAAACTGGATGATCAGACATTTTTTTTAGTAAAAGGTCTGTTGGAAAAGCTTCCCACTGTTTGGAATGAAATATCAACATTTATTTGAGCTCTCTTCCATGCAGTTGATTCAAGGATGTGATAACATTCTACGACTGATGGTTTTATTTTCAGCTCGGAAGATGACTCTGCTTTTTTTTAGCACCTTTTTTTTTTTTTTTTTGCAGCCCTATTAGCCAATTCATTCCCAAGTCATTGTGTGTGTGTGTGTGTGTGTGTGTGTGTGTGTGTGTGTGTGTGTGTGTGTGTGTGTGTGTGGTGTGTGTGTGAGTGAGTGAGTGAGAGAGAGAAGGGGGAGGGGCTATGTCTATGTTTGCCATACACACTTCAAGAAGAAAGGACTGTATATGAAAAGTAGGTGGGTGTAAAAAGTGTGGTGAGCACACGCAGCATTCGAGATGCATTGCATTGTATTGGTGACTTTCACTTTTAGTGCAGATTTTATGTACACGCGTCGGATTTTTCTTCTGTCAGTTTTTTTTTTTTCACGATTCACTTTCAAAGTGTTCTTTTTCAATAAGCTTCAACTTAAAAGCTGTTTTCATTTCATTACGAAAGAATGGCGACATGTTGAAAGACTAGTGCGGATGTACAAAGCATATGGTCTTAAATCCTATTAAAATAAGACTCTTGTTCTCTACAACATCACCAAAAAAAAAAAAAAAAAAAAAGACAAAAACGTACCTAAACAGTGTCTGTCTATTCATGTCATAGTCAAGAAACTAAACTAGCGGATAACCATAGAGTTCCAGAGTATATATTGACAACAACCTTTCCTGACCTTATCACATCATCGGTGTATGTAAACCACTGTCCAGACAGCATGATAACCTATGCAGGATCAAACATTTTTTTCTTTATCTTCATGCCAGAAAATAGCTCCTACGGGTGCGGCGCACATCTTTTTAAACCCACTGTCATTGAACACTGTCTGACTTCTACCTGTGAGTGCCATGAATTCTCTAGTAGTGTTTATATACTGGACCGTTAAAGGCAGTTCTTGTAAAATCGTCATTCTCTGAGGAGGAGGAGCACACAAAAGTAGGTTCTTCCCTGACAGATACGTGTGCCGTCAATGAATGTGTACTCACGCGAAAAAACATCGTGTATGATTCAATACTACAAAAACTGTTCAGTCTAAATTTAAGTCAGTAAAAAAAAAAAGAGTCAGCTGGGTCTCTTCACGCGCGTTCATTCAGCTGATATTATTAACAGCTTTGGTGTGTCCAACCAGGACTTTGTTCCGCCTCTGAACACAGCTGCCTTTCAGTGAAAACCTCTGGACTCTCCACAGGTAATAAACGCTGCTCTTTGGTGACTTCGCAGAGCATGTCGGGCGTCGTTGCAGTCGTCGTTGGAGTCGTCGTCGCAGTGCTGATGTCCAGCAGTTCCCATGCCGGCAGCCTGGGCAGCACCAGGATCTGGCCCAACTGCTGAAAACTGGTGAGGTGGAGGATGAGTCCGTGAGGGAGGGAGGGAGGGAGGAGAGATCGTGAGTCCGTGAGTGAGTGAGTGAGTGAGCGCGTGAGTCCGTGAGTGAGTGAGTGAGTGAGTGTGTGCCGTATGATAATGACCTTAACATTGAGCCTCTTGGGGCACAGCCGGTAGGGATGAGAGTGGCAGAGTATGAGACGGGAGCTAGTACAGCGTGAGGTCAGCGCCACTGAGAGATACGAACAGTGATTCAGGAAGCAAACTTGCAAGAAGTTACGTTAAAGTGTGTGTGTGTGTGTGTGTGTGTGTGTGTGTGTGTGTGTGTGTGTGTGTGTGTGTGTGTGTGTGTGTACTAGTCGTTACCTTTGGTTTTGCAATTAGGCAAAAGTATACATGTACTTGTCGTTCGACTTTGGTTTTACAATTAGGTGAAAGTACACCTGTACCTGTCGTTTGCCTTTGGTTTTACGACCAGGTAAAAGAATGTATGCACTTGTCGTTTGCTTTGGTTGCCGAGGGCCAAGTTCTTTGGCATCACCTAGATCTTTCGGCTGTCATTCATTTAGCTGGATGTGTACTTCAGAGCTTCTGTTCAGAAGGTAGCTGCTCCATCATGCAAGTAAAACAAGACTTCCAGACAGCAAGTCAATCAACACATAATACCGCAGTCGTACAACAATCACGTTGCCCATAAAAACTCATAGCGCAGCAACAGTATTTCCTGGTGAAATACAGCAGCTGGTAACGAAAAATACCGCTACGCAACAGTGTTTTTCTGAGAAATAGTGAAGCGCGACAGGATTTTATGAGAAATGTCCATAAATTGGTGTCGTCGCCCATAAAATCGTATCGCAGCGACAATATTCCATGTAAAATGCTGCAGCCCGGACAAGAAAAAAAAAATCTCGCTGTGCAACAGTTGTTTTCTCGTGAAATAATGAGAGCGACAGGATTTCACGAGAAATGTTCCTGAATTTGGGAAATTCCGTCGCAGTTGTTTTGGAGTGATATCCGTGTGCGTGTGCGCGTACGCATGCGATGACTGAAACGTGGTACTTTGTGCCTAACTTTAACTGAAATTTTTTGTATAACAGACTGCACTGATCTTTTTGTTGAAAAGAAAGTAAAAGGAAGGAAAAATATATAGCTGTTTTTTTTTTCAGTAGACTTCCTGTAAATATGTGTGTGTGTGTGTGTGTGTGTGTGTGTGTGTGTGTGTGTGTGTGTGTGTGTGTGTGTGTGTGTGTGTGTGTGTGTGATGGCAAAGCTGTAGAAGAAAAAGAAACACCCGAAGGTGCTGGGGAGGACCCAGAAAAGCACTGTCTTCACCTGCCTTTAGAGCAGTCCTGTACCACCCTTGGAGGCCTGCGCTGTGTTGACGATGGGTACAGGCACGCGCAGGACACTCCATTAAGATATCAAGGGACATAACTGCTCCTGAGCAGAGGTAAATCAGACTACAGGATGCAACTCATAACAGCCTTAAAGTAGCATCCCCATTGGTGTACCAGCCCGTATTTCATGACTGCAGAGCCCACCGGCGAAAAACACACCACCCTCCAGCTGTCGAGGACACCCCACAGACCCAACCACCCTTGCCCACGGACAGATGAAGACAGTGCCACTCCAGACACAGCCAAGCTTTCGCCATGCGGTCTTATGTGCCCTCAAGGGAGAATCCAAAGCTGTATCCTTTACCTCAAATACGGCGACATTTTTCCATTGCAGCAAAAAAGATCGCTGTGAAATATCATCGCTACGATCTCACTCCACAGAAAATGATAATTCTGGTAGTAACATTTCACATGATAGAAAGTCGCGACTACACTTTTTTGCTGTTGAAAATTGTTGCAGGCGACAGCTTTCCTTGACCGCACATTTTACAGTTTCTTGTCGCAAAATGAGCTGTGACCCTTTTTTTTTGTTTGTTTGTTTTTTTTTTTTTTTTTTTTTTTTTTTTGTTCGTTTGTTTGTTTTGGACAGCAGTGATAATTTGTAGGACAACTTTCGTGAAAAGGCGTCGCGCGACTAATTTTGTCTGAAAAAACAATGCTGCTACGACAGTATTTCATGGGAAATACTATCGCTGCGACACGATCCTACGGCGACAGTATTATATACGACACCGGCAGAAGGGAACCTTGGTATTCATATGTACCACATAAAAAAATGTTAATGCGTTCAGTACTGTTATAGGTACACTTGCGCATTTGTCCTTTTCTTTGCTGTTACATTCTGGAAGCGTTAGTCATGATGGCGACCATTACTTATTTCTGTTACCCTCCATGTCTCAACAATGGAATGAAGGGAGATAAACATCGTCGTAGGTTCTTCCTGGTCATTCCATAAGATCGAAACGATCGATGTCCTCACTGTGCCAGAATTTTCAAAAACATTTATACACATTTCCGGTTGTGTGTGTGTGCGCGTGCGTGCGTGCGTGCGTGTTTCATCGAGACCTAACTGATCTATCTTTTATTATTTATATAAATCTCTCATTATTCACTAAGGGCGTTCTGGCACATTACTGAAAAAAAGTTTGAATACAGTTGATGCTTAAAAAGAGAGAGAGAGGGCCTTTGTGTATAGTTATGTCAAAGTAGCATACTATTTTTGAGCTGGAGTATGTTATACGGGCATATGCTCGGGTGTGCTGTTTGTGGGAGTGTCGCGCGCACGTGTGTTTGTGTGTGTGTGTGTGTGTGTGTGTGTGTGAGAGAGAGAGAGAGAGCGCATGCGGGCGCACGTGCGTATGTTGTATCCTTAGCATACATGAGTATGTTGTATCCTTAGCAAACTTGAAGAGATACATGTCACGTCACAAATCAACGTGAACATAAACACGTCAAACGATCTACCTGCAGACATTTTTGTCCTAATGTGGCGTTGTTAATTAAGACAGAAAGAGACGATAAGTTAAGGCTCTGTCCACAACAGCGCCAGGAACACCACTTCCAACCACACCACCGACACCAGGACCAGCAGGGCCTGAAGCCCGAATCATCGGTGGCGCAGCGGTGACGGACCGGTGTGAAGCCCCTTTAGTGCCATGGTGGCTCTCCAGCTGTTCCCCGAGTACCCCCAGTACAGGCTGACCCACTGTTCGGCTGTTATGCTGTCTGCCGATGTCCTCCTCACTGCCGCTGGCTGCATGACTCCGTGAGTAGGAGACATCAGGGAGGAAGGAAGGCATTGGGGGGGGGGGGGGGGGGGGAGGGTTCAAAATGTCCTCACAGTGTCAAAGCGCGATTAGAGGATTATGTGCCTGATTACGGGTAACCATTACGGGTAATCATTAATATATTGGGTATTTTATATAGCGCCTATCCTCGGTCACAGACCAAGCTCTAAGCGCTTTACAATAAACACACTACCTCACTCACTCAACGGGCTGCCTACCCAAGTGGAGCCGCCGGCCGAAGAGCAGCCTATTGTCGTTTCTCGTACCATTCAATATCAGTCACTCATTTTTCATTCATCTCATGTATTCCTCCAGTTTCTCACATAGGATGCATGGGATGTTTACACGTGTCCTCCATTTCCACCGGTATACGATGGCACACGATAACAGTTAGTGACAATTTTTGTGGCTTGGTAAGAAATGCCAGGCGGCTACCTTCAATCTACATCAATTTTGCCGGGGCAGCGGGGAGCGCCGTGCCGTGGATTCTTTATAGTGTGCAGAAACCAGGAAGGCACACGGTCCGACTCGCTTATAGTCCCCATCCGTTGGACTTGACGTTCAGTTCAATTTGTCATTCAAACTGGGAAAGAACGGGCGAGAAAGGCAGGGCTCGAACCCACGCACTTCTCACACGTTGGATTGGCAGGCGAACGTCTTAACAACTCTGCCACTTTCTTCCCTAATACATTCGGGTGATATAAATCTTATTTAAGACAGAGAAAGGTCATTGTGTACATTTCTGTCGCAGTACCATGCACTTTTGTTTTGAAGTATGTTGTGGGAGGAGAAGAGAGAGAGAGAGAGAGAGAGAGAGAGAGAGAGAGAGAGAGAGAGAGAGAGAGAGAGAGAGAGAGTGTGTGTGTGTGTGTGTGAGAGAGAGAGAGAGAGAGAGAGTGTGTGTGTGTGTGTGTGTGTGTGGAGAGAGAGAGATGAGAGAGTGCGTGGGCGTGTGTGGATGGGTGCGCGTGGGCGTATGTGCGCGCATGAGTGTGTATGTGTGTATGAGAGAGAGAGAGAGAGGGAGGGAGGGAGGGAGAGAGAGAGACAGCAAGAGAGAGAGAGAGAGAGGGAGAGAGAGAGAGAGAGTGTGTGTGTGGATGAGTGCGCGTGCGCGTATGTGCGCGCATGTGTGTGTGTGTGTGTGTGTGTGTGTGTGTGTGTGTGTGTGTGTGTAAGCACGCGCGCGCACGCGCGTGTGTATGCATGTGTATGTGTGCGCGTGCGCATATGTGCGCGTATGAGTGTGTATGTGTGTATGCGCACGCGCGAGCGTGTGTGTGTGTGTGTGTGTGTGTGTGTGTGTGTGTGTGTGTGTGTGTGTGTGTGTGTGTGGTCTATCACCTCACAGCTCCACAAGAACGAGTGACCTGGAGGAAGAGATAAGGATAGGGAGGAGGGTGTATGGTGTGGGGTACATCTCACAACAACTTCACAGAAAAAAAAAAAAACAATTAAAAGAGACGTTTTTGAATCGAATCAATTGCTAAAGTAGCGTTGTCTTTTCTAATTTTGCTTCTCTCTCTCTCTCTCTCTCTCTCTCTCTCTCTCTCTCTCTCTCTCTCTCTCTCTCTCTCTCTCTCTCAAACGCCTTTGAAATATTATTTAGTAGAAGAAAGCCAGGAAGTAGGGACCAGAGTGGGAAGAGAAAGAAGGCGCTGATCCAGAGCCCCCCCCCCCCCCCCCCTCTCCCCTTTCTCCTTTCCCTTCCTGACCTTCCCCTGAGACAAAGAGACAGGACAGATCAAACTGAAAACACAACAGCGGAGAGGGGAGACAATATATAGGGGAGGGAGATGAGGACGTGTTCCCGTCAGTTCGGTTCGTGGTACAGGAAGGAGTCTTTTGGTGTCAGCATTGTGGGCCTGAGGTCACATGGTCAGAGCCTTTGTCATCGGAGCTGATGGTCGTGAGTTCCAATCTCTGCGTGGGGTAGACTTTTTAAGCCTTGAAAGCGCTTTCTGTTCATCCAGTAGTAGGTGGGTACCTGATTTTGATCAGGTAAAGTTAGGGCGGCAGAAGAAGGATAGGTGCTGCTCAACATTCTGCTGTGGCTCACAAGGTGAACGTCTAGCAGCTCACCGCCTCCACCAGCCAGAGACTGGTCGCAAAGTGAGGTGACTGCAGGCGGAAATTTCAACAAATCTTAAAAAGTGTTAAAAGCACTCTATCTGCCAAACATGAACAAACGAATTACAAGACAAAACACGACGCGTTTCGACCTCTCAGGTCTTCTTCAGGCAAGACAAACAACAACACTCAGGACAACGAAAATGAAGAACGAGTAATCACTTATCATTCGGCGCAAGATGGGCATTGAAACGTAATGTGAATCACAGGACAGTGTCTTGCAATACAAAACGTGCTTATAACGCAATGAAAGAGCAGCTTACAAATCTCCAGGCAAAGCAACACAAAGCATCACAAATTCAACTTCAGTTCAGTCCATGTTGGTTAACATGCAGCTGACTCCAAGAGGCCGTATCAGGGCTGTCAGGTCAAGAAGCCATGTCAGGGCTGTCAGGTCAAGAGGCCATGTCAGGGCTGTCAGGTCAAGAGGCCATGTCAGGGCTGTCAGGTCAAGAGGCCGTATCAGGGCTGTCGGGTCAAGAGGCCATTTCAGGGCTGTCAGGTCGACCAAATCAGTCTTCTACGTATTAAAGCAATCTGACACGACAACGCAATGCAGTAATGCAGTATTTAAAACACAGTGCAGCGTGCAACGATGCAACGCAAAACAATGCAAACAATTCGGGAATGATATTCAATGAATACAATAGAATTATTGGAGAAAAAAAAATGAAACACAAAACAATAGAATGTTGCATGGTTCTTCTTCTTCTTCTTCTTCTTCTTCTTCTTTTTCTGCATACGCAGGCTGATACTCCTGCGGACACTCCCTATATGGACAGACCAGTATTAATTCCATCTACCCAACAAAGGGAGTGGAGTTTTGTTGTGTGTTTGACCGTTTTTTATTATCCCACCATTAAGGCAGCCACACTCCATCTTTGGGGAAGGTGCATGCTATGTGTAACGTGCCATCCATACCAACGGCCAAACTGACCTTCTCTTCCGAAAGTTGGTGATGGAATTTTACGTATGTGCAAGATGTTATGCGTGCGTTCACACACGGAAACCTCGGTTTATAGTCTCATTCGAAGGACTGTATGGGAAATGGAGTCAGAACTCTGAGGGGAAAATCCCTCTGTACCGAAAAACGGCCCAGCAGAGATTCGAACCGACAACCCTTGGATTACGAGTCCATGCGCGGCGCTCTATCAACTGAGCTATTCCAGCCCCTGTTGCACGGTTCAATAGAAGACAGCAATTAGAAAGGAATACAATGAGCAAAACAGCACACACAAACAGCAACAGCCCGCACAAGACAAGACAGCACTCTGCGCCACGACTCAACACAAATAAATGCATTACAACAGAATACAGCACAAAACATGCAACACATTCATACAGTGCTATTATGTCAAGAATGATCATCTGGTGCGTAGCTCCTTACAGTCACAGAGAAGAACAACATTAAACTAAACTACCAGAATAATTATCTGACCCGTAGCCCCTTACAGTCACAGAGAAGAACACATTAAACTATCAGAATAATTATCTGACAAGTAGCCCCTTACGGTCACAGAGAAGAACAACATTAAACTATCCAGAATAATTATCTGACCCGTAGCCCCTTACAGCCACAGAGAAGAACAACATTCAACCATCAGAATAATTATCTGACCCATAGCCCTTACGGTCACAGAGAAGAACAACATTAAACTACCAGAATCATTATCTGACCCGTAGCCCCTTACGGTCACAGAGAAGAACAACATTAAACTACCAGAATCATTATCTGACCCGGATAGCCCCTTACGGTCACAGAGAAGAAAAAGATTAAACCATCAGAATAATTATCTGACCCGTGGCGCTGTACAGTTATGGAGAATAAACAAAGGAAAGCAAGAACAACAACAAGGAAAGCTACCAGAATAATGCTGAATGATTAACTGGAGCGTGGCGCTTTAAAATCAGATAGAATAGATGTAGTAAGATAAGGAGAATACAACACCATGCAAATAAATTCTAATTGACGCAGGGAACAGTAAACAGTTTTAAAAAAAAGTAACTATTGCACCCATGATGAAATAATTACATGTCAACAACAACAAATAAATGCTTTATCGTGGGAGCAAGAGCAGACCCTACTTGCTCGTTATTTGTAATATTCATGCACTTATGCATAAATATGACACAAACACGCACGCATAGTCATACAATGATTTCAATTAACAATCGTTTCATAAAGACCTAGACCTTTTCACTTGAACCCTGCAGGGAAAGTCCTGTTGACAGTGGGAAAGACTACAACTTTGGATTCTCTCTTGAGGGCACATAAGACCGTATGGCGAAAGTTTGGCTGTGTCTGGAGTGGCACTGTCTTCATCTGTCCGTGGGCAAGAGTGGTTGGGTCTGTGGGGTGTGCTCGACAGCTGGAGGGTGGTGTTTTTCGCCGGTGGGCTCTGCAGTCATGAAATACGGGCTGGTACACCCATGGAGACGCTACTTTAAGCTGTTATGAGTTGCATCCTGTAGTCTGATTTACCTCTGTTCTGGAGCAGTTAAGTCCCTTGATATCTTAATGGAGTGTCCTGCGCGTGCCTGCACCCATCGTCAACACAGCGCAGGCCTCCAAGGGTGGTACACAGGACTGCTCTAAAGGCAGGTGAAGACAGTGCTTTTCTAGGTCCTCCCCAGCACCTTCAGGTGTTTCTTTTTCTCCAAGACTAGACCCTTCACTTGAACCCCTCAGGTGCTGGACAGTTACAAATGGCGCAAAAATCAGTGCATAGGTGTGTAAAACACGTATTATCGGCAATAAAAAAAATCACAAAACCATGGAATGTAACAACAAAGCACAGTACTTAAAAAAAAAACAAAGATGGCCACAGATCCTGGCATTTGTGAGGTAACAGTCTCGCCAACTAGCAGTCCCCCTCCATTTCCTCTCTCTCTCTCTCTCTCTCTCTCTCTCTCTCTCTCTCTCTCTCTCTCTCTCTCTCTCTCTCTCTCCTCTCTCTCTTCTCTCTCCTCTCCTCCTCCTCCTCCTCTCTCCTCCTCCTCCTTCTCCTTCTTTTTCTTCTTCTTCTAACACTCACAGATTTACCATTGCTAAGATTTTTGCATACACAACCGTCTTAAGTCCCACCATCAAAGCGGTCACACATGCCGTCTTTGGGGATGATATGTAAATATGACACAAGCGTGCACGTGTTTTACTTTCGTTTCATCCGTCCCACCAAAACACATCGGACTGTACTTCTCTGAAACGTGGGGTTTAGCATGCACGCAAGATTTATTTAATGCATGCGTTCACGTACAGGGCCTCGAGCTGAATTCTCATTCGAACCAGTAGAAGAAAACTGCAGAAATGGTTACCCCGAAGATAGAAATTCTTCCAACCTGGTTCTTTCGAATGAGGATCGAACCCGGACCATATGACAAGAGTCTGACGCCTTGTCCACCGGGTCAAACATTTATTTCGAGCATTGGCAGACAGACTTAGCGATGCGGCTGATAAGTGGTGAGAGTCTACAGTAAACCATCCTATAGCAACACGTTTAAATGTTAAGAGTAAATAAGAAACAAGCGGGGTAACTCTGGCTCCCATGATGATAGAATTACAGGCCCATTACTCCGAACAAATGCTGCTTACACCAAATCTTCTGGTAGAAATGACAACACGGAGCAAACAAGGACACCCAATGGTTGTAGGCGCAGTGAACTATCAGAGGTTTACCGTGACAAGGGCACGGCATTAAGAAGTCAGTGCTCAACCTTTTCCTTTCAGCCCCCTTGACCTGGATCAATACCTGTTTACTGCTGCGTGCACAAAGAGGGTTTTTAAGTGGTAAAAATCGGAGTGCTTTGAACCAGAGAAGTCTCAAACCACGAACCTTGAAATGACATGATTTTGAAAAAAAAAATGGCATAAAACAGGAAGTGTAAAACGGTGAACTTTATTGAATATAATGGTGTAGAAATCTCTCCCTGTTTAATATACTGTTCAGATTATAGTTGCCGCTGATAATAGCACTCATAGTTTCATTTTATTATCTTGTCTACTCTTGAAGCCATTCACAAAAAACATCAAGATTTTGTTTTCTTTTCGAACCAAACCTGTTCAATTCTCAATGCCAAATGAGGAATATGTAAAAATTCTTTTTTTTTTTTCTTCTGTCTGTAAAATCCACGACCATATAAACCTCTAATGAACCTTGACCTTGCAGTGACTGACAACTCACCTTGGGTAAAATCAATATCAGTAGACATACTGAACTGTTAGTCATCGTCTACTGTTTCAAAATTTACCCGTTTTGAAGATAAGAAAAAAGACAACAGGACAATACATGTTTCGAAAATATTCTGGGCGTTAGCTGTTACAGACTTTAGCGGCTCTAACTCCCGACTGTCCGCCCCCGAACCTTGTACACACTTGACAGCAGCCCTCCTTTCCAGCACCTCACAGCACACCTGTCATGTGTCCCCGCCAGGTACTTCAGCTTCCCCATCTCGGAGCTGAACGTCGTGCTGGGGGAGAAGCACATCGACTTCCAGGATCGGTTCCAGACCACCGTCCATCTCGATTCCTTCAAGATCCCACCCGGCTACAATAACGCCACGGGAGGTAAGCAGTCCCTTTCGGTGGCTTTAAGACTCTTTGGTATAAGCAAAATTCATGGGGGGGGGGGGGGGGGGGGGGGGGGGGGGGGGGGGAAGATAATGCCTCTTTCCTGTCTTACAAACAGAGTTACCTTTTCTTAGTTCATGGGGCAAGCAAATAGATCAAGAGCGTCATATACCTGATTTGAAGCGCACGCAGGATAACGATCGGGATATCACTGCTGCATTTCAAGACGCACGACCTCACACGGGTTTTGGGCATTTTCTGTCTCTGACTTACTTTATTTTTCATTCTTTATTTTTTTCATTTTTTTTTCCCAACTAAGCACCATTATCAATCCACCATAATCACTACCGTCAGTAATATATCATACTGTTCTACAAAACAAGCTATAAACCCCATTGTTTTCACACACACACTTTCCCCCTCTCCCCTCCCCTCCCCCTCACTATTCACTATTTCCTCTCCTGTGATCCCCTCGTGGGTGGCCTCGTTTCCGTCCGGCGGCCATTTTGGTCGTGCGCCGAATATGAGAAGATAAGTGGTTTCTGGTTCTTCGTTTTCACTGTCCTAAATGTTATTTGTTTTTGCCTGAAGAAGACCCTAGAGGTCGAAATACATCGTGTCTTGTCCTGTACTTTGTTTGTCTATGTCCTTAGCGGTAAATAACCCCCTCTCTTCCTACATTTTGCTTCATTTTCTGCCCTCAGTCACTCCGTTTTGAAATTCAAATGAAAGATTTAAGTAATCTGTGACCTTTACCGGAACACGGAGGATTTCAGACCACAGGATATCAGATTATTTGTTTTCAAATATTTATAGCCTTCATCATGAACGTGAGACAATTCTTCGACCATTGGAAGACATCTTGAACAACATTGCAGCAGTCGATAAATTTATTCGGTCTGAACTGCGACTTGTTGTTTGTAGAAAATAATGTACAAAAGGAGAGCACGGACTTCAGATACAAATATTTTTCCAGTACCATTCTTCAGCGGATATCACGAAAGGTGTATTTCAGACAGTCCACAATACAATAAAACTCATCTTGAATAAAATATATGTTGTGTTTTCGCTAATAATGATTGTGCTTGGATCAACATTAACTTGCTCTGTCTCAGTG
>JADBJO010003456.1:107500-132500 GCA_016801955.1 Conus betulinus | reverse complement strand
ACCGGATCCAGGCAGAAAACCACACAAAGAAATGGTTCCTGTCGGAATCGAACTCACAGACCTCCCAACCAGGAATCTGCAATGCTAAACAATGCGCCACGGCGACTGGTAGATCCAAAATAATTGCCTTATGCTAAGAGCTTAATAATTATAGTGTCTTAAGAACACCAGAATATCTTGGAAGGGGGTTCCCCCCCCCCCCCCTTTCCTTTTGCTCTTCCCTCTCTCCCTCTCTCATCCCCTCCCCTTCCCCAAATTCGGTGAAAGAGAGCAGACCTGAATTTCTACTCCTATGGCCTACATCAAACAATGTTAAAAACATACAAATAAAGATAAGGAAGGGAAAGAAAAAGAAGGGACAAAACCAGCAATAACAACAACAACGACGACGACGACAACAACATCTACAACAATCACACAGCACACACTGCTGTCGGTTTTGTTTCCTTTTGTTTAGATTTTTTTTTCTCTTTGTTTGTTGGCTCGCTTGTTTGCTTGCCTGCTTGCTTGTTTTCAAAAACGTTGTCAAAAAAACGAATCACGCCAAGGGAGACAAGCCAGTCTCGGTCGAGTCTTTTACTACCAAGTCAGATCTGGACTCCCAGCTGAAATGAGATCTGCAATGGTCTTCACTGGTAGGCCTTGGGCAGGTGTTGTTGTGTTGTTGTTGTTGTTGTTGTTGTTGTTGTTGTTGTTGTTGTTTTTCTTCTTTCGGTATCGTTTCTTTCTGCCTGACAACCATTCGTTTCCGCCAGTCCAGCCCACAGACGTGGAGAGCGTTATGGGCCCGGAGAGGGAAGACTGACACCACGCTGTCGAGATTCGTTCGCTGCTTCATGGAGGAGATGCGGTCTCCTATAGTGTGTTGCTAGCTCTTCCTACCGGCCCGGAAGATTGCGTAGCTGGTGCCAAGATGTGTTATGAACGATAGTGCACATCAAGGTCCTGCCACACTGTCTCCAACCTTAATGGAAATGTGCTGCGTCAGCTTCAGCTGTGATGCAAGGATTCGGTGATCGTCTAGGATTCTATGGTTCCTCTGCTCTGTTAGGATGGACACTCCAACACGAAAATCTAGAGAAGGTGTAGAAGAAAAACAACAACAACAACAACAACAACAACAACAACAACAACAACAGACGCAATAGAGAAGGCAGGGAATCAAATTCAGAAGAAGCTGTGGGGAGGAAGCCAGAGAAGGCGGAGAAACAGACGGTGAAAACGCAGCAACAGGAGTTGGAGAAGACGGAGAAACAGAACCAGGAAGAGGAAGGAAAAGGAGAAACACAAGAAGAAGGAGCTGGATAAGACAGGTAATCAGAAAGAAAAGAAGCAGAAACAGAAGAAGGAGGAGGAAAGAAGCTGAGACGGAAAAAACACGAAGCTGGAAAAAAAGACGGAGAGCGAGAAACACGAGAAGAGGAGAAGTAGAAGCACAAGCTGGAAAAGACGCGAGAAACGCGAGAAGAGGAGAAGTAGAAGCACAAGCTGGAAAAGACGGAGAGCGAGAAACGCGAGAAGAGGAGAAGTAGAAGCACAAGCTGGAAAAGACGGAGAGCGAGAAGCAGGAGCCGGAGAAGACGGAGGAGCAGAAGGAGAACTAGAAACAGGAGCTCGGAAAAGACGGAGGAGCAAAGGGAGAAACAAAACCCAGAAGATTCTTTGGAAGGTACAGAAGCAAAGAAAGAGAGAGAAGCCGGAGCCGCTGGAGAAGGCGGAGAAGAGAAGGCAGGAACAGGAGCTGAAGGAGGCTGTGGAGAAGGAGAAGGAGAAATGACCGGCCAGAGAAGGCAGATACAAGAAGGTGGAGAAGATGAGGAGATCGAAAACATGTGACGCTCAGAGTAACTGATGTAAACAAGCGCTAAACGCACGTAGACATAGAGCATAGGGAGGGCGGAGGGAGATGGGGGGGGGGGGGGGGGGGGGGGGAGGAGGATGCATGAGACTCCTATGTCGATTCTGAGGATTTTGAATCATCACCAACCTGAAAGATGACTATTCTCTCCACCCCCTTTGAAAAAGAAAAACAGAAAGAAAAGAAAAACGGGGTCACGACACTCTTCCGTTATTGTTGGATGGTCTCTTGTGGCACTGGTCATCTCAGATTCCGTCGCTTTTTTTTTTCAATGAAAACAAGCGCTCTAGACTCAAATGCAGGTGTTGGAATCGAAATGTAACTTCTAACTTTTAACCAGGAAAATGTCACATCAACGGCTGGTTCTGCAGTGTGCAACAGCTGTTTTGATGATGGGAAAAAAAAAAGAAACGAAAATATAAGAATGAAACACCAAACAAAACAAACAGAAACATGATTTATTACAGCATCATCTGTGTGTGGCAGCATTCAAACGAGATATTTTTTTGTACAAACACACCCAGAACATTTTTTGCACAAACGAATTCCGCGTTGGTAATAAAACCAGCATGCGGGGAATAAAACAGAGAGAGCACATTTTTCTGTTTTATTCCCCGCGTAATGGGGTGAACTCGACAGCTGGAGAATGGTGTTTTTCACCGGTGGGCTCTGCAGTCATGAAACACGGGCTGGTACACCCATGGGGATGCTACTTTAAGGCTGTTATGAGTTGCATCCTGTAGTCTGATTTACCTCTGTTCAGGAGCAGTGATGTCCCTTGATATCTTAATGGAGTGTCCTGCGCGTGCCTGTACCCATCGTCAACACAGCGCAGGCCTCCAAGGGTGGTACAGGACTGCTCTAAAGTCAGGTGAAGACAGTGCTTCTCTGAGTCCTCCCCAGCACCTTCGGGTGTTTCTTCTTGTTCATGAAGTTAAAACGTTAAAAAAAAAAAAATAAAAAAGAAGAAGAAGAAGAAGAAAGGTTGATACATTTTCATACACATTCTTTTACTTGTATGAGTAGAATCAGAAATATAGGAGACGTAAACACCAACAGAAACTGAAAACATGCACTCATGATCTAAGAGTGAAATAATGGAATTTGCATACTTACTCTGAAACTGAATCAACCACTGAGCTAACAATTCGCTGGTTGACTGGATGAACAACAGAAAAAAAAATCAAAATGTACTTTAATCATACATACATTACAATACTGTTTCTAACAAATTAACAGATACACATTGTTTCACTTGTTACGGGAAAAAGTCAGAACATTGGAAAGTACGGGAGTGGAGAAGGGTGGGGTTGGGAAGTGGGAAAGGAGGTGAGGAAAACGAAAACTTGATGAAACTTGATGTGGGTCTTTATTGGGATGAATCCAGGAACAGCTGGATCTTTTTCTTCTTTCTTCTGGGTTTTTTTTTTCGGTTTGCTTCATGAAAGTAATAGAAAACACAAAACTGATATTTCCACGATTCCCAAAAAACCGACGTTCTTTTTCCATGTTGATTATCTTTCGAGGTGTCGAAGATTCCCATGATGTAACTAGCGCGCTTACCGAGTCCGAAACTTAATTCTGAATCTCATTCACTGTGTTATTATCATCATTTGCCTCTAGTACAGATGTCTGTTCGACAATATCGGCCTCCAGAAACTTGCACTTCTCGTCTGGTTTGTCTTCCTTGAGACGACTGCAGGCAGAAATCTAAACAAATCTTAAAACAATGTTAGCGAACCGCCAAAACAAAACAAACAAACAAAAAAAAAAAAACGAACGAACAAAAAAAAGTGGACAAACGAATCACAAGACAAAACACGACGCATTTCGACCTCTTGGGTCTTCTTCAGGCAAGAGAATTGTTTTGTATCTTGCCTGAAGAAGACCTAAGAGGTCGAAATGCTTCGTGTTTTCTCTTGTGAATCGTTTCTCCACGTTTTCTTTTTTTTTTTTTTTTTTTTTTTTTTTTTTGCTCCCAGTTCTTATAGAACAGGTAGTACTTTAGAATGGGAACGAAGAAATGGTGTGTGTGTGTGTGTGTGTGTGTGTGTGTGTGTGTGTGTGTGTGTGTGTGTGTGTGTGTGTGTCCCCGTCCGTCCGTCCGTCCGTCCGTCCGTCCGTGGTCAAAATGTGTTCCACTCGATCCAGACAAAACTACTGGGCCGATTTTGTGAAAATTTGTAGGTATGTTCATATGGGTCACGAATGATGCCCGATGTTCTAGCATACCGCTATAGCCATTACTAATGGCTGTAACGGCCTGTAACGATTTTTCTTCTTCATGGAATATCTCAGAAAGTACTCGGCCGATCTTTGTGAAAATTAGCAGGTATGTTCATTATGGGACACGATTGATGTCCGATGTTTTAGTTTACCCCGTCATAGCCGTTACTAATGGCTATATCGGCCTGTAACGGTTTTTTTCTTTATAGAATATCTCGGAAAGTACTAGGCTGATCTTTCTGAAAATTTGTAGGTATGTTCGTCATGGGTCAAGATAATGCGCGATGTTTTAGTTTACCGTTATAGCCATTACTAATGGCTGTAACGGCCTGTAACGGATTTTTTTCTTTATGGAATATATCAGAAAGTACTCGGCCGATCTTTGTGACAATTAGCAGGTATCTTCATTATGGGTCACGAATAATGCCCGATGTTTTTAGTTTACCGTTATAGCCGTTACTAACGGCTGTAACGGCCTGTAACGATTTTTCTTCTTTATGGTATATCTCAGAAAGTACCTGGCCGATCCGATCTTTGTTAAATTTAGCAGGTATGTTCATTATGGGACACGGATGATGCCCGATGTCTTAGTTTACCGTTATAGCCGTTACAAACGGCTGTAACGGCCTGTAACGCTTTCACTTCTTTATGGAATATCTCAGAAAGTACTTGGCCGATCTTTGTGAAAAGTAGCTGGTATGTTCACTATGGGTTACGGATGATGCCTGGTGTTTTACTTTACCGTTATGGCTGTTACTAACGGCCTGTAACGGTTTTTCTTCTTTATGGAATATCTCAGACAGTATTTGGCCGATCTTTCTGAAAATTTGTAGGTATGTTAATTATGGGCGATGGATGATGCCCGACGTTCTAGGTTACCGTTGTAGCCTTACTAACGGCTGTAACGGTCCATAATGGTGTTTATTTTTTATGAAATGTCTCAGAAAGTACTGGCCGATTTTTTGTGAAAATTGGTAGGTATGTTCATTATGGGTCGCGGATCATGCCCGACATTTTAGTTTACCTTTATTGCCGTTACTAACAGCTATAACGGCCTGTAACGGTTTTTCTTTTCTATGGAATATCTCAGAAAGTACGTTGCCGATATTTCTGAAAATTTGTACGTATGTTCATTATGGGTCACCCGATGTTTAGTTAACCATTATAGCCGCTACTAACGGCCCATAATGGTTTTCTTCTTGATGGAAAATCTCAGAAAGTTCTTGGCTGATCTTTCTGAAAATTGTAAGTATGTTCATTATAGGTCACAGATGATGGCCTATGTTTACCAGAGTAGCCATTACTAACGGTTACGCCAGCCCAAGACGGTTTTTCATCTTTATGGAATATATCACGCGTATTCAGGATAAACTGGGAGTACGTTTATGTGCTTTGCATCTTGTTTCTTTTTTGGTTCGCTAACATTTATTTAAGATTTCTTTGACGTCGCTAACAAGAATGTTAGTGACTGCTGATTTTATTGCCTTTTTCTAATACTTTTCTATGAGGCATCACCACGACCGATGGACGAATGAACCGGCAGCAATCTCTGCGGAAGTAATGAAGTAAGGACGCTCGATGCGCATGCTCTTGATAAGCCAGAAACAGCGCTTCAAGGTCGAGGTCATGGTTGAAACGCTGTCATCTGGCTTTGTTAGGTAGATCATCTAGAAAAAAAAAAAATCCTCGCTTGTCTGCTTTTTCTTTTTTGTACTCCCAGTTCTTATACAACAGGGAGTACTTTAGAATAGGAATGAAGAAATGCTGTCTGTGTGTCTGTGTGTCCGTCCGTCCGTCTGTGGTCAAAATGTGTTCCACTCGATCCAGACAAAACTACTGGGCCGATCTTTTTGAAAATTTGTGGGTATGTTCATTATGGGTCACAGATGATGCCCGATGTTTTAGTTTACCATTATAGCCGTTACTAACGGCTGTAATGGCCTGTAATGGTTTTTCTTCTTTATGGAATATATCAAAAGTACTTGGCCGTCTCTTTGTGAAAATTTGTAGATATGTTCATTATGGGACACGGATGATGCCCGATGTTTTAGTTTACCGTTATAGCCGTTACTAATGTCTGTAACGGCCTGTAACGGTATTTCTTCTTTATGGAATATCTCAGAAAGTACTTGGCCGATCTTTGTGAAAATTAGCAGGTATGTTCATTATGGGACACAAATGATGTCCGATGTTTTAGTTTACCCCGTTATAGCCGTTACTAATGGCTATATCGGCCTGTAACGGCTTTTTCTTCTTTATAGAATATCTCGGAAAGTACTAGGCTGATCTTTCTGAAAATTTGTAGGTATGTTTCGTCATGGGTCAAGAATAATGCGTGATGTTTTAGTTTACCGTTATAGCCATTACTAATGGCTGTAACGGCCTGTAACGCTTTCACTTCTTTATGGAATATATCAGAATGTACTTGGCCGATCTTTGTGAAAATTAGCAGGTATGTTCATTATGCGTCACGGATGATGCCCGATGTTTTAATTTACTCCCATTATAGCCGTTACTAACGGCTGGCTGTAACGGCATGTAACGGTTTTTCTTCTTTATGGAATATCTCAGAAAGCACTTTGACGATCTCTGAAAATTTGTGGGTGTGTTCATTATGAGTCACGGATGATACCCGATGTTTTATTTTACCGTTATAGCCGTTACTAACGGCTATAACTGTCCATAACTCTTTTTCTTCTTTATGGAATATCTCAGAAAACATTTTGTCGATCTTTCTGAAAATTTGTAGGTATGTTCATTATGGGCCACAGATGATACCCGGTGTTTTAGTTTACCGTTATAGGCGTTACTAACGGCTATAACGGCCTATAACGGTTTTTCTTCTTTATGGAATATCACAGGAAGTATTTGGCCGATCTTTCTGAAATTTTGTAGGTATGTTCATTATGGGTAGCGGATGATGCCCGACGTAAGTTTACCGTTATAGCCGTTACTAATGGCCCATAATCGTTTTCTTCTGTACGGAAAATCTCAGAAAGTTCTAGGCCGATCTTTCTGAAAATTTGTAAATATGTTCATTATAGGTCACAGATGATGGCCGATGTTTACCAGAGTAGCCATTACTAACGGTTACACCAGCCCAAGACGGTTTTTTCCTCTTGAAGGAATATCTCACGCGTATTCAGGATAAACTGGCATGCACGAACTCACGCATGCACGCACGCGCGCGCATGCACACACACATATGTACATATACATATGTATGTATATATATATATATATATGTGTGTGTGTGTGTGTGTGTGTGTGTGTGTGTGTGTGTGTAAACATATATATATATATATATATTTATTTATTTATTTATTATTTATAAGAGAGAGAGAGAGAGAGGTAGATAGATAGATAGATTGGAAATGTGTTGATTTGACTATGAATAAGCGCAATGGGCGTTTGCCTATCTCTACGAGAGAGAGAGAGAAAGAGAGAGAGAGAGAGAGAGGAGAGAGAGAGAGAGAGAGAGAGAGAGAGAGAGAGAGAGATGACCTTGACTGATTTGACCTAAAAGAAACAGGAGACCAATAACCTATCTTTCCCGTCTTCTCGTGAAAAAAGAAGACACGCTTGGTGGTGGGTGACCTGGTCGTTTTATCAGCCTGTGAGATCTTATCTCGCCAGTCAACAGAGTTCATGTGGAGAGAGAGAGAGAGAGAGAGAGAGAGAGAGAGAGAGAGAGAGAGAGAGAGAGAGAGAGAGAGCAAATCTGAGGGGGGGGGGAACGCCGTCTCCCTGTGCACGCGATTGGCTGGCTCCAGAAAAATGGGTCACAAAGGATGTGAAGGCCTTATGCCGGTAAACTGCAGGTCTGAGACCATGATAGATAAGGTAGTGTAGGAGGCAGAGTGAGGGTGAGGATGAGGCTTGAAAGACGAAGACGTGAAAGTCAGTGCGGAGATATGTACATCAGGGAGAATGAAGATGTTTTGTCCGAGATGGAGAAGATATTTGGCGTTGCTCTCTCTCTCTCTCTCTCTCTCTCTCTCTCTCTCTCTCTCTCTCTCTCTCTCTCTCTCTCTCTCTCTCTCTAAGAAGAAGAAGAACAACAACAACAACAACAAGAAAAGGGATGGGGTGTGGGGGAGGGGCAGGAGAGCGGTGGAGGGAGAGTAGGATGATGGGTCATGGTACTGCTGTAGAAGGATTGAGTGAAGATGAAAATTGGATGGGTGAGAGATTTCTATTATTTTAAACAATCTTTGCTTCAAGAAACGGGATTCTATTATTCTGTAATAATAAAACCGGGCAGTGATGTTTGTAGCCTATGGATAAACAAAAGATCTCTCTGTGTGTCTGTCTATATCTTTCTATTTATCTATCCATCTATCTATCTATCTATCTGTTTGTCTGTTTGTTTATCTGTCTAACTATTTATCCATCTATCTGTGTGTGTGTGTGTGTGTGTGTGTGTGTGTGTGTGTGTGTGTGTGTGTGTGTGTGTGTGTGGTGCAGTGTGTGTGCGTGCGTGTGTGTGTGTGTGTGTGTGTGTGTGTGTGTGTGTGTGTGTGTGTGTGTGTGTGTGTGTGTGTGTGTGTGTGTGTGTGTGTGTGTGTGTGTGTGTGTGGTGTGTGTGTGGGGGAGGGGGGGGGGGGTGTAGGTTATCCGATTTGAAATCTAGAAAACCGAGAGTCTTCAACACGTCCTGAAACTGTATCTATCAATTTAGACTTGTGTCGATGTTGCAGCTGAAATTATGACTGTTATATTCTGAAAAGTGTGCATGAGACTCTGCTCTGTGTGTGTGTGTGTGTGTGTGTGTGTGTGTGTGTGTGTGTGTGTGTGTGTGTGTGTGTGTGTGTGCATGTGTGTGTGTGTGTGTGTGTGTGTGTGTGTGTTCGCGCGCGCGTACCTGCGTGCGTATGTATGTGCGTGTGTTTGCGCGCGCGTACCTGCGTGCGTATGTTTGTGTGCGCCTGTGCATGTGTGCGCGCGTGCTTTCGCGCTCGTGTCGGGGGGGGGGGGGGGGGGGGGGGGGGGGGGGGGGGCCGGGGGGGGGGGGGGATGTGGGGGTGTGTGCGTACGCACTTGTTGTCACTTTTGTGAACATTTTCAGACTCGTACAATGTTTGTACTTGGTTCCAACCCTCGACGTGACTTAAGCCGTCAGCCGATCGCTTCATTAATAATTCAACCCAAACCATAAAGTTGTAAGATGGAATAACTGCATGTATGGCACACACAAATTCCTGCGTCAAGGATGTGTTGTTAAGTTTTCTGAGCGCATACAAGCACAACAGGAATGTTCCTACGATTTTTTTCCTTTTGTGTGTCTGAGAATGGAGGAATTCCTCTTCCTCTTATCATAGGTGTAGACAGAATTGAAATGAACGGAATAAAGGAGTATGGGGGGAAGCCAAAACGTTATAATAGAAATAAACCCAGATGCTGTGTTTTATACGCTTGAAACATTAAACTTCCCTTTCGAATGTCCATCTAAACAGATCATACCGATCCTATAGTAATCAAGTGCCGACTGAATGAAGAGGGAGAAATAAGTGCCGAATAGAAATGAAGAGGGAGAATAGAATAGGGGGGATAGAAAACAAAAAAATAGAAACAAAAACTTGCCCCACTTTAGAAAGTTGGAAACAAAAAACAAAAAAGGGGAAAAAATAAACTGAAAGAAGCGTTGTCGTTTCAAAACTGAAAAGATTAAACTTTTCCAAAAAAAAAAAAAAAAGGAAAATAATAAAATCTTAAAAACAATTATGTTCCGACTGAAATGTTTATAAGTAGAACTAAAGACCAAAGGGCCTAATAATAAATAGAAACCATTGAACACATTGCGAAAAAAAAAAAAAAAAGAAGGAAAAAAAATACAGTGTGTTTGAAATCGAGGGCGGAGAAAAAAAAAAAAAAAAAAAAAAAAAAAGTTATAGAAAAACAAACCTAGGAAAAGCAGGCAAAGTCTTAATAGATGGGGTCAAAAACGTTCGAGGTCAAAAAGCAGAAAGATGGACAAAAAAAGTTATGGTTAAAGGCGCAGAAAAAAGGAAAAAAGTCAAGTAAAAAAGTTAAAAACTAAAAGCCCAATGGATCCTAATAAGCATGTTAAAAAAAAAAACTTTCAGTGATTTAAAAGACTAAGCCTTAAAGCCAATGGTCCTAAAGAAGCTGGGGTCAAGTCAGCGAGGTCAAAGGGGCGAGTAAAATTTTGTCAGGGTCTAGAAAGCACCCATCTGTTTCAGTAGGAATCATTCGACGTCGTATACAAAGGGAGGGTCCTGGAACTATTGTCTTCATAGTGTCTGAGTGATACTGCATGAGTGCTGCAACAGAAGGGAAAGGGCGGGTAGGGAGTTGGTTCTCTCCAGGACTGGTGTTTGATTTCATTCTGGCTTTTGTTTTTAAAAGTGCGTTTAAGCCTTTAAAAGCGTTTGACATAGATGAAAACAGCGTTTCGGGGCACATTCCTATTTGTGGCATACGGCCCTCTCTCTCTCTCTCTCTCTCTCTCTCTCTCTCTCTCTCTCTCTCTCTCTCTCTCTCTCTCACACGCCACACATACACACACACACACACACATACACACAGGCACACACACACACACACACACACACACACACACACACACACACACACACACACACACACACACAGACACAGAGAGAGCTAGAACAGCACAAAAAGTGGAGTGTGATTTGACCCGCTTTGTAACCCGACCTTTACACTTACAAAAAGAAAGAGGGAGAAGACGCGAGAGAAAAAGATAAACGAAGTTTGAAATACTTTTTAAAGTTCAAATTCGTTATATCTATGAGGTTTATAGAAAAGTACTGATGTGCTGTTCCACATTCATTTTTGGCCCTGAGGAGGGAAGTGGAAGAGAACAGTCTATGTAAAACGTGAGTCGTGCGATGATAATGCAATATTAATGTAAAGAAGGGCGGGAAGAAGGGAAGTGGAGTGGGGGGAGGAGGGGGCACATAGAAACATAATATAATGGACAACAGCATTGGAAAAACACTCGATAAAATGATTATGAATATATATATATATATGTGTGTGTGTGTGTGTGGTGTGTGTGTGTGTGTGTGTGTGTGTGTGTGTGGTGTGTGTGTGTAATCTGGGACGCAAGTGCAACATACTGACATGCAATTTCAGACACAGAGAGAGAGAGAGAGAGAGAGAGAGAGAGAGAGAGAGAGAGAGAGCAAAGAAAAAAAGACAGAAGAAAACCATGAAACAAGTACAGTTGAAACCACTGATGAACAAAATGGGATTGTAGAATAAGCACACGAGTAATGTGCACAATATAACACGAGTGTGAGACTTAACAATTCAGTCATGTGAGAAAGAGAGAATGAAAAAAAGAACAAACGAGGAAAAAAAAAAAGAATGCCAGAAGAAAGAAGTGACTAAAGTTCATTGAACAAATCTTAAATAAATGTCAGCGAACCACCCAGAGAAACGTGGACAAACGAGTCACAAGACAACACACAACGCGTTTCGACCTGTTCTGAAGCGATCAAAGCTAAGTGCATTTTCGTTATTTTGTTCGTCTTTGTTTCACCTGAAGAAGACCTAAGAGGTCGAAACGCGTTGTGTGTGTCTTCGTGTGACTCGTTTGTCCACGTTTCTCTGGGCGGTTCGCTGACATTTATTTAAGATTGTTTAGATTTCCGCCTGCAGTCGTTTCACTTGCAACTTGATCTTCATTGAACAAGTACATTTGAAGCCACTAGAGAACAAAATCAGCCTTAAACGAAACATATGAATAATATGCGCAATAGAATACGAGAGTGGGGCATAACAGTTGAATCATCATGTAGGTAGGAGAATGGAAGAAAGATCGAATTGAAGAATGACAGGGGAGAGAACTGGTAAAAAAAGAAAAAAGAAAAGAAATAAAATTAAACAAGCGGCCTGGAAACCCACCTAGTCTTTCCACAACCTTTATCTTCAAGTTGTTTTCTTTATTACATCTTGATATCTTTTCCTCAGCTGAGAGTGTGGGGTTGATGGTACAAAGATCACTGTCTTGTTCCCTCCTTTCTTGTACCAGTTCTCTTTCTTTGCTCTTCTCTCCCTCTCTCTGTCTGCTCTTCGCCAGGTTTGCGTCGGCACAGTGGTTGTTCTTCCTCCTATCTTTCTCTTTCATAGAGTTATACGCATTCAGTGCCGATCTCCACACCTCTTCCCTGAATCTTTCATCATAGTGGGAGAATTGCAGTCTTTTCATGTACTCATTCACATGCGTTGTGGTAGTGCTCCATGAGAGAGATGAGGGGTGGCCTACCCGACAAGTCTTGATCACAGGTCAGTGAAGGCTAGTGAAGTAGCGCGTTGAAGAAAGAAAGAACAAAACCAAGAAAATGAGATAGCTTATTTCGATGTGTGAAAAGTATGTATGAAGATGTGAAAGCAAGAATGATATCAGGGGTTACATTATCTGATTTTGTAAATTCTACCCATGGGGTAAACAAAGGGATGTGTGCAGTCCTGTCTCGTTTTCCATGTTTTATTAATGAGCTTGCTTAGGAAATAATTCAAAATGGTTGGCATGGTCTTATCTTTGATTTCATTGAACTGTTTATTTCTTTTTTCGGGACAATGTTCTTCTATTGTCTGAAACATTATGTGGCTTAAAGAGGCAATTGAACAGCTCGCATTCAGTTGTGATAAGACGAAAACTTAAAGTCAACATGACAAAAACCAAACATTGTTTTCGCAAGAGGGTGGGGGTTGGGGGTGGGGGGTATTTGGCACGTGCTGGGAGTTGGACGTATGGAAATGAGACTGCGACCGTAGTTATTGCATATTAATACCTTGGAATTTACTTTTCAGTGCGACTCAGTTTAAGTTTTAACGTACCAAGATATAACTGATAAGGCAAAAAAAAAAAAAAAAAAAAAAAAAAGAAGCAATTATGGGTAATCCTTCGTCTGCTTTACAAATTGAAATGCAGTTATTTTAGTTTGTTTACAAAATTGTTTGACACCTAAGTGCAACCAATAGCACAGTATGGTGCTGGAATTTGAGCGTTTAACAGTGGTACTGAAATTGATAATGTACATTTATTTGCCATGAAATGTTTTCTGAATGTGAACACATGTGAACTCTGTATGATTTCGTATATGATGAGTAGGATGATTTATTTTTTAATCTGTCTAAACTCTTATGTAAGATTATTAAATACTGGCTGAAACTAACGCGAATGGACAAAACTAGGTTACCTTTGAAAGCTTATAAAATCTTGTATAATCTGGACAGAAAAGGCAAGAAAAAACATGGGTTACAAATATTCGTCCATGCTTAAATTCATTAAAAAAATTATGCGTTTACTTTTGTTTGGGATAATAATCGAGGTGTTCAATGTATTTCAAATTTCATAAAATCCTTTAGGCAAAGAGCTATAAATTGTAGGTAGCAAGACTGGCACGATCACAAATACACCAGTTACAGGTTTGCTGAATATTGACAAGGTAAAACTACATGCATGGTTGAACAGTATATTGGAATTGCTATGAACAGGTACATAAAAAGTCTCTTTGACTAAGTCTAGATTTGGTATTTCTGATATTGTTTGCCGTCGTTTTAGATATAGACTTGAACAAGAACGAGAAGTGTTCTGTCGATTGTATAGCAGACTCAATGAGGATTAAATTCATTTCTTGTTTTGTTGTTCATTTATTTCCTATCTGAGAGAGACACTACTTAAACCTAAATATTTCAATAACCCATGTAACTTTCGACTCAATCTGCTATTGTCGTAAAAAAAAACTGATGCCACACTTAAAAAAAAAAATCAGCTGGCAATGTTTATCTATGACGCTTTGAAAGGGCTACGTACAGTAACATCTTAGCATGTTTACAGTTATGATTTGTTTCACTATTGATTCCTCGTATACAAGAAAGTATGAAATGTGATATCATATTCAGAGTACCGCCGAAGCAGTTCTTGTCATACTTTTTGATTTCTTTGCTGTATCTGTTATCCCCTTCAGTTATGGGCTTTGGGCTATACTGAATAAATTATTGTATTCGTTCTCTCTCTCTCTCTCTCTCTCTCTCTCTCTCTCTCTCTCTCTCTCTCTCTCTCTCTTTCTGTTCCCTCCCCTTATCAAAATATTTTTCGTGCTCGGCATTGTCTACCATTTATAACTGATAAAACTGTTTGTTATGCTTCCCTCTCATTTTTCATGCATATCACGCAAGTCCTTTCCCTTTCACATTCAGAAAACATTTCATGGCAAATAAATGTACATTATCAATTTCAGTACCACTGTTAAACGCTCAAATTCCAGCACCATACTGTGCTATTGGTTGCACTTAGGTGTGTCAAACAATTTTGTAAACAAACTAAAATAACTGCATTTCAATTTGTAAAGCAGACGAAGGATTACCATAATTGCTTCTTTTTTTTTTTTTTTTTTTTTTTTGCCTTATCAGTTATATCTTGGTACGTTAAACTCAAACTGAGTCGCACTGAAAAGTGAATTCCAAGGTATTAATATGCAATAACTACGGTCGCAGTCTCATTTCCATACGTCCAACTCTCAGCACGTGCCAAATACCCCCCCACCCCCAACCCCCAACCCCCACCCTCTTGCGAAAACAATGTTGGTTTTTGTCATGTTGACTTTAAGTTTTCGTCTTATCACAACTGAATGCGAGCTGTTCAATTGCCTCTTTAAGCCACATAATGTTTCAGACAATAGAAGAACATTGTCCCGAAAAAAGAAATAAACAGTTCAATGAAATCAAAGATAAGACCATGCCAACCATTTTGAATTATCTCCAAAGCAAGCTCATTAATAAACATGGAAAACGAGACAGGACTGCACACATCCCCTTGTTTACCCCATGGGTAGAATTTACAAAATCAGATAATGTAACCCCTGATATCATTCTTGCTTTCACATCTTCATACATACTTTCCACACATCGAAATAAGCTATCTCATTTTCTTGGTTTTTGTTCTTTCTTTCTTCAACGCGCTACTTCACTAGCCTTCACTGACCTGTGATCAAGACTTGTCGGGTAGGCCACCCCTCATCTCCCATGGAGCACTACCACAACGCATGTGAATGAGTACATGAAAAGACTGCAATTCTCCCACTATGATGAAAGATTCAGGGAAGAGGTGTGGAGATCGGCACTGAATACGTGTAAACTCTATGAAAGAGAAAGATAGGAAGGAAGAACAACCACTGTGCCGACCCAAACACTGGCGAAGAGCAGACAGAGAGAGAGAGAGAGAGAAGAGCAAAGAAAGAGAACTGGTACAAGAAAGGAGGGAACAAGACAGTGATCTTTGTACCATCAACCCCACACTCTCAGCTGAGGAAAAGATATCAAGATGTAATAAAGAAAACAAACTTGAAGATAAAGGTTGTGGAAAGACCAGGAAAAACAGTCAAAAAGCATCCTACAGAAGTCAGATCCATTCAAACAACTAAGATGCAGCGCAAAAAGAGGATTGCATGGTGTGTAGAGGAGGAAAGGGGAACTGTAGAAGAGAAGGTGTGACATATGAGATAAGATGCAGTGAGTGCAGCTGTGTGTACGTCGGTGAAACAGCACGCACTGGGCACTACCGAGGCCTACAACACATGACAGCCTTGTTGAAAAGAGACCCTAGTTCAGTGCTGTGGCGACACACAGTGCAGACACACAGCAGTAATGACCCACCCCCTCAGTACAGCATGGTGATAACAAGTTACCAAGAAACTGCCCTAGAAAGACAAATCACTGAAGCTGTCAAAATAAACAACACACACCAACAGAGTTGAGACTCAACACGAGAGAGGAGTGGGGCACACTCGGCTGGTGAGAACATCTCTCACCAACCTGTGAGAACATCACTCACCAAATGATGAAAGCAGCTTTTAAACATCTTTTAACATCCTTCACAGCCAGACTTATGAGGGGTGGCCTACCCGACAAGTCTTGATCACAGGTTAGTGAAGGCTAGTGAAGTAGCGCGTTGAAGAAAGAAAGAACAAAACCAAGAAAATGAGATGCAGTAATTTCTTCATGGCCAAAGTCATCGGGACTATCAAAATGAAATAAGCTATCTTTCATTACAATTTTTAGTCGAACAGGCCACAACAAATTTCTTGAAATAGCGTAAAAAATTTTTAGAAGTCGACAAAAGCGACATATAATTTTCGATTATATGCGAACTGCTTTTGAACTGCAGCTGGAAGAGTAAATATATGACCAATGGTAGAAACAGCCTTTCTTAAAGCCAGTCTGGTGTTCACCGGTCACATCATTTATGTGTCCATTCCTGTAATCTTTTGTTAATAATTAAAACCGTACTCTGCCTACATTAAACAAAGAAACACCCCTATAACTATTTACATTGTTTGTTTTGCTTTTCTGAAACAATGGTAGAATGATAGATTTCCTTCCAGTTTTCTGGATAAATACCGAGTCGATCAATTAATCAAACAGCTTTACTAAACAATCAACAGAAAACTTTCCGGCTTTTTTTTTTAAGAACTCTGCGATAAGTCTGCCAGGACCAGCTACTATATCATTTTCAAGTCGTTTTTTTTTTTTTTTACTTTGTCGCACCTCATCTTTTGGCATAGGTCAATTGAAAATGTATCAGCCATCATCATCATCATCTTCATCCTCTCCTAAATCTGTAGACATAGCCTCATCAACCTTTTCTAAGACGTTCTTGAAGTGTGGGAACCATTCATCGACCGAAATTTCGTTTAGAGGTTGAAATTTACTTTTCGTCAGTATGCGCATGTTATTCTAAAAGATTTGCTGACGAACAGTTCAGTTTAAAAAGTTACTTAATGATCTGTGGTTACCTTCGTTTTTCGTTTTCATACAAATTGTTATAAACGATCAGAGACTTTCTAAATGGACATATCACCCCCCTCGAACATCTCCTTTGCCGTGCAAGTTTAACCGCAGGTTTTACAAACGATTCATTACCATTAACAAGATTCACATCAAATTTCTGTACAAAGCTTTCGACCATACAAACAAAATCAAATGAAGAAACAAATCATACAAATCAGCATCATCCAGCTTTGGAAATAAACCGCAGATGTTCCAATGTAGAAATGAAATCCCGATAGGAAAGATCATTTTTTCAACCCGAGAATGAAGAAATGAAATCCCGATAGGAGATAATTTTTCAAACCCGAGAATGAAGAAATCAAATCCTGATAGGAGAGATGATTTAAAAAACCGCTTATCTGCTTGTAACCCTCCCGCTCTACCAGTTCATTCCTGCTGTCATTAATTTCATACCTTCACTAAACTCCCTCCTCCCCCGATATTGTGATATACTATCTCTGTCCTTCCTGTCGGGATTCCCCCCCCCCCCCCCCCCCCCCCCCCCCCCCCCCCCCCCCCCCCCCCCCCCCCCCCCCAACCGCACACCGTCCCCCGTCACACAGTTCACCTCATTGTCGGCCTCTCCCTTTCCGTTTTGATCAGCTCTAGTGACAATGTCCTCCCCATTATCACCCCCGCCCTCCACCCCTCCCCCCCCCCCCCCACCCCTCCCCCCCCTCCCCACCTATTCCACATATGTCACTGGGTGGTTCATCACTGGTCACAATCTCTACCCGTTGTCACTCTCTCTCTCCCTTCCCCTTGCTACAACCCGCAACATCACACTTGCAACACACAACATAAACGATCGAATCAATTAAGTATTTAGCATTTTGTAGAGTGAAATTAATTAGATTGTCTTGATCTTCAAGGTGTGTATTTTCATTAACAATGATCACGTAGCCTACATTCACCGTGCTAGCACAATCTACTTTACAAAAATAGCTGTATATAATCTGCATGTAAATAACACAAATGGCGCACACACACACACACACACACACACACACACACACACACACACACACCGCCGTTTTGGTGGGTTTTGTTCGACGTCTGTTCACACACTTGTTCATCTGATCTGCATGTGAATTAGAAACGGGCATATTTCGTCCACGCGGTGATAGTTTACATTTGTTTCCTTTTCAGACCTCTGTTTCAACCATTTCTATTTCAACAAGGTTATCATGACTGTCCAGACAAAATGTAACCCCCTCAATGACTATCTGGTCATATACAATGCAACCTTTTTTGTTTAGGCTCCTAGCGTGTTTGAGATGAGCGACAAGTTTTCTCCTAACTTCCCTTACTCGCACAGAGAAATCCTCTCCAGTAAAGATTTGACTGCCCTTTAACTTCAGTCTACCTATCAGAATTTGGTCTTCATCTTTAAAGAAGGTGCATCCAGCCACTATCGGGGAATCCGGTTTAGAGCTAAGATGGTGCACGCGATCAAACTGGATATCAACAGAAAGATCCGAATTATCAGTGATCAAAATTTGTATCCACTCTCCACAGTCTTGCCTTGACTCGTTATGGACTCGCGGCGCTCTGTGTGAATGAAGATGATGATGATGTTCTGCTTACAGCGACTCTCCAAGTCATCCACCTTCCTGTCCAGATAATCCACTTTGGCAGTCAGTTTTTCGTTTCCGCGATTTAACATTTCACTTTCAGTTCTGACTTCGGCGATGTCCTGTTTCACACCAGAAACTTCACTTTGAAGATTAGCGCACAGTTCCTTCACGCCTTTGAACTCCGAACGTAACTCTTCAAACTTTCGGTTTATATTGTCAGCTGACTTACTCACATTGTCAAGTGTGGTCATGACGTCCTTCAGAGCAGGGTCTGTACAGGATGCTGACACTGTCTCAGATGTTGACCCAGGTCCGCCCCTGTCACGACTTTTAAAGCCTCCAGCACTGCTCAAGCGGCTCTGTCTCAGGTTGTCTGTCCATCCAGGGATCCCAGGGTTTGAGTTCCACGACGCCTTGGATGGGCTCCAGAGCAGACAGAGAGAGAGAGAGAAGCATTGAGAGAGAGAGAGAGATCAGGAGAGAGAGAGAGAGAGAGAGAGAGAGAGAGAGAGAGAGAGAGAGAGAGAGAGAGAGATTATTTGACAATCCAATGAAAACACGCAAGAAGATGCTTTTTTTCATCCGGCCCCTGTCCCTTCATTAACAATATTACACAAGTTCCAAAACGAAGCAAAATTTTAGAAAGAGAAGGGGTTAGTTACCGCCAAAGACATAGACAAACAAGGTACAGGACAAGACACAATGCATTTCGACCTCTTGGGTCTTCTTCATGCAAAAACAAGTAACAAACAACAGAGAACAAGAAACCACTTAACTGGTCATGTTGGATCTAGTTGCAAAGTGAAACGACTGCAGGCGGAAATGTAAACAAATCTTAAATAAATGTCAGCGAACCGCCCAGAGAAAACGTGGACAAACGAGTCACAAGACAACATACAACGCGTTTCGACCTCATAGGTCTTCTTCAGGTGAAACAAAGACGAACAAAATAACGAAAATGCACTTAGCTTTGATCGCTTCAGATTGCCTCTGAGTTCGGTGCAAGGAAGAAGACGATCAAAGCTAAGTGCATTTTCGTTATTTTGTTCGTCTTTGTTTCACCTGAAGAAGACCTAAGAGGTCGAAACGCGTTGTGTGTTATCTTCTTGTGACTCGTTTGTCCACGTTTCTCTGGGCGGTTCGCTGACATTTATTTAAGATTTGGTCTTGTTGGAGCAAACCGGTAAAATGGCCGCCAGACGGAAACGCGGGAATCATGGGCGAAGAAGTAGTGATGTGGGGGAGGGGGAGACGGGTGGGTGGGGGGGGAAGGGGAGGAGGTGTGAAACAATGGGGTTTGTAGCTTGTTTTGTAGAATAGTTTGATATCCAAGTGATGGTAGAGGGTGTTTGTAGCTTGTTTTGTAGTAGTATAGTTTGATATCTTAGTGATGGTAGTGCGGTTTGTAGCTCGTTTTCTAGAATAAAGATATCAAACTATTCTACAATACAAAAAAAAAAAGGGGGGGGGGGGGGAGACTTCCAGCATGGGGGAAAAAAAAAGGGGAAAGGGGAGGGGTCTTTCCACTTGTCACGGCTGATGGTACTGTCTGCTGAGGCAAGGAATTGAATGCAGTCATGCATCCCAACGTGAACTGCCGCCTGTTTCACTGGTAATGTCCGTATCTGGCCACCAAGCCACTCAGCTGGGTCACTGACCAGGTCACTGACACACACTTGAAGGGGTGCGGGGTGGGGCGAAGGGGGGATTACTGTTGGGGGTGAGGAGCGAGAGAGATCTACCTTTTACTACATTCTTCTGTACTTGGTGACACGGATTTGTTGGAGAGGGGGGAGGGGGGGGGGGGGGTTGGGTGGTGAAAGCTCTGCTGGGTTAAGTACTCAGACACTGGTGTGAAGTCCGCTTTGCCTGCGCTTTATCTGCTTCCACCATTATCGTCTCTGGCAGTGTTGCTAGACAGATTTCGTGATATGGGGGCAGGATGATCTGGGGGGGGGGGGGGGGGGGGGGGGGGGTAGTCCTGGAAGGGAGTTTGTCATTGGAAGAACGGGGTTGGGGTATTTTGGCGTTGTTGAAATAAGAATGGTGATAGCATCTGCTTCAATCCAAAATGACTGCCTATCTTCATGAAGGGCTCCACACAAAGGTCTAAAATTTCAGTCTGCAGGGACTGTGTCGTATGCTGAAACTCAGCACTGGATACACACTCGTCATGGTAACACACTGCTGGTATGACCCTGTCACTGAAGCGGAGTCATAATCTTTGGGGTCGTCACTGGTAAGGCTTTCAGGGACTGCCATGGAGGCTGTGTCTGTCATCTGGAGGACAGGAGGAGTCGTGGTTTACATGGGTGGAAGTTATGATGAAGCCCGGGCGGGAAGAATGTGAATTACCTTTACAAGTCAGAAACTGGGAAGCCTGTGCACCATTGCTGGATACAGGGCCATTTTCGCTCACCGGATGACAGGGAAATCTAGGGGGCGCTTTAGTGCTGGTCAGAAGCTAATGCTCCCAAACGGGTTCGTGGCAATTCGCCCATCCAGACAACGCTAATGCACGTCTGATCCTCTCCTGGGCTCGTCCAAAAGAAGTCTAGAGAGAAACAGGATCAGACATGTGTGTGTTTCGTTCAACGGTAACCATACATTTTATTTTCCGTAATCATGGTGTCCAAACCCGAGCTGATCCCTGCTCAAGTTGTCACCTCCCCCACCGTATACTGATCTCCAGCACACACACACAACTTCCTCCCCGTCTTCCTCCCTCGTCCCCGCCTCTCTCTCTCTCTCTCTCTCTCTCTCTCCCGTTGCTTTGATATCTAAGGAGGCAGCGAATCATGGCCAACAACACAGTGTCACACGGAACATGCAGGCAGAGTCTGCTGGACGGGGCAGATGACTGGGAGTGCACTGCAGACCTCCCAAAATGGAAGAGTCACCAGAGATCATCAGCAAGAGTGGCATGAGACCAGACATAGTAGTCCACTCGCAGCAGAGGGACATTCGGAGTCCTGAACCGGGTGTGGCCGGTATGGCACGAAAAACTGAAGAAAAAAAAAACGTGAAAAAAAAGTGGGGAAAAAATTGGAGGTCGAGGAACCGCATAAAAAGAAAAGAAAGAACTAAATAGTGTCGGGACATGACTTGGATTTAGATTGAGTAATCTTGGCATTTTTAATGTGTCCATAGTTCTGGTTGTTAACTGTCTTGCGATGCTGAAGGGGCTTTGTTTTTGTCTATAGTGCTCTCTACCTAACATGTCTTGACAGGACCTCGTGTGGCGGACGAGCAGCTGTTACCAACTGGACACGTAGAAGTCATCGGGGAAAGAGTGCGGAGAGTGAGGAAGGGGGTCATGGAGTGGGGGTGGGGGGAGGGGGGGTCGACACGGAGGATGCAGGCAGCTTGGGCAGTGACGCAAGCATCCGCTTTCCTGTCCCACTGCCGTTCTATCACTAAAGACTAAACACACACACACACACACACACACATTCACGCCTTCTGCCACAGATAACTTAAGAAATGCAGTTTACACTGACAAAGCGTACTGAAAATAATAACATCATTCTGTGTGTCTGGGAAATCAGTGTTGGCTACGTCCCTAAATCTTGTAGTGCAATGGATGAATCTTCAAGCAGTAAGCCTTTACTTCAAACGGAGACCTATTTGCGCCAATGACAAGTTGCGGTACAGTCTCTGCGGAATTTTGCTCCAGTGGCCATCATGAATCTCTTGGCGTTCTGTACAAGCTTTACCAAATTCTTAGTCTTGAGATGTTATGCATGCTTCTCAGCTTTACCGTAACCATTAGACATTGTGAAATCGGTGAATGTTTTAATGATATAATACGGACGAAACATCATGTTATTGCTTATTTGATAATGCGAACCTCTCACTTCTGTGGACTACTGCGTTGTGCACGTTTTCTCAAAAAACACAGTTGCTCCCTCTTCGCTCATACAGCATGTGTGTTGAACCGGCTGCGAAAGGAGATCTCAAAGTGAATTCTTTTGTACACGTTTTAGCGAAGAAAAGTGACAAAACAAACAACAAAAAACAAACAAACAAACAAAAAACCGTGTGGTGTTAGTTCCAGACAGATAGAGTCTGGCTGGACGGGGCAGATGACTGGGAGTGCACTGCAGACCTCCCAAAATGGAAAGAAAAGAGTCACCCAGAGATCATCAGCAAGAGTGGCATGAGACCAGACATAGTAGTCCACTCGCAGCAGAGGGACATTCGGAGTCCTGAACCGGGTGTGGCCGGTATGGCACGAAAAAACTGAAGAAAAAAAAAACGTGAAAAAAAAAGTGGGGAAAAAATTGGAGGTCGAGGAACGCATAAAAAGAAAAAAAGAAAGAACTAAATAGTGTCGGGACATGACTTGGATTTAGATTGAGGTAATCTTGGCATTTTAATGTGTCCATAGTTCTGGTTGTTAACTGTCTTGCGATGCTGAAGGGGCTTTGTTTGTCTATAGTGGCTCTACCTAACATGTCTTGACAGGACCTCGTGTGGCGGACGAGCAGCTGTTACCAACTGGACACGTAGAAGTCATCGGGGAAAGAGTGCGGAGAGTGAGGAAGGGGGTCATGGAGTGGGGGTGGGGGGAGGGGGGGGTCGACACGGAGAGGATGCAGGCAGCTTGGGCAGTGACGCAAGCATCCGCTTTCCTGTCCCACTGCCGTTCTATCACTAAAGAACACACACACACACACACACAACACACATTCACGCCTTCTGCCACAGATAACTTAAAGAAATGCAGTTTACACTGACAAAGCGTACTGAAAATAATAACATCATTCTGTGTGTCTGGGAAATCAGTGTTGGCTACGTCCCTAAATCTTGTAGTGCAATGGATGAATCTTCAAAGCAGTAAGCCTTTACTTCAAACGGAGACCTATTTGCGCCAATGACAAGTTGCGGTACAGTCTCTGCGGAATTTTGCTCCAGTGGCCATCATGAATCTCTTGGCGTTCTGTACAAGCTTTACCAAATTCTTAGTCTTGAGATGTTATGCATGCTTCTCAGCTTTACCGTAACCATTAGACATTGTGAAATCGGTGAATGTTTTAATGATATAATACGGACGAAACATCATGTTATTGCTTATTTGATAATGCGAACCTCTCACTTCTGTGGACTACTGCGTTGTGCACGTTTCTCTCAAAAAACACAGTTGCTCCCTCTTCGCTCATACAGCATGTGTGTTGAACCGGCTGCGAAAGGAGATCTCAAAGTGAATTCTTTTGTACACGTTTTAGCGAAGAAAAGTGACAAAACAAACAAACAAACAAACAAACAAACAAAAAACCGTGTGGTGGTGTTAGTTCCAGACAGATACAACCAAAATATGACAAATCTTAAATAAATGTCAGCGAACCGCCCAGAGAAACGTGGGACAAACGAGTCACAAGACAACACACAACGCGTTTCGACCTCTTAGGTCTTCCTCAGGTGAAACAAAGACGAACAAAATAACGAAAATGCACTTAGCTTTGATCGCTTCAGATTGCTTCTGAGTTCAGCGCAAGGAAGAAGGCGTTGATTCAACTAGATCAAATATGACAAGGAAGATTCATGGAAGGATTTCGTTATTACAGTTGAATTCAAGATCCATCCTGAACTGGAACATGATCGATTTGGCGGGGACAGGGCTGGGATAGGATGGGGGCCTAAATCGGCTTCCTTGAAGGTTTATAAACTTTAGTTTCACGATGTTGATGCTTAGTTAAAATTTTGTACACACACACACACACACACACACACACACACACACACACACACACACACACACACACACACACACACACACACACACACACACACACACACACACACAGAGACACAGAGACAGAGAGAGAGAGAGAGAGAGAGAGAGAGAGAGAGAGAGAGAGAGAGAGAGAGAGAGAGAGAGAGATCCTGATAATCGTGGACCCTCCCACGTTTTGATCACATTTTGCACAATTAGTCAGCACCAAAGTGAAAACCGGTATTTCCAGGTATCTTTCCATCAAGGTTTGTTAAATTGATTCGGTAAGCCTATTGTTTGTGTCATTCTGCTGAAAAAAAAAATGGTCGCATGCGAAAAGAAATTCCTGCTAGACAGAGGTAAAGACGAACAGGCTGCTCACCCTTAAGGAGTCGAGCATTTACAGACTGGCGCAATGAAATTGTTTTGAGAATTTATATCGTGTCTGAAAGTTGATTCTCCTCGTTTCCTTTCATATGGCCATCAAGGTACAAGCCATGTGGTTTCAGGGCAGACCGATTGAAATCAAAGGAATGGAGCTGGCGCAAAGATAGGGTCATGGTTAAGTGCAAAGGCCTGAAATGTACCGTCAGCTAAGGGGAAGGTCATGTATTTGAAGATTGTGATTTCATCAACGAAAATCCCCCAAAACAAGGGAAATGATTAGTGGGGAGTTGTTCTTTGATCAATAATCAGTTTAAACATTAAATACTGGCTCAAATTTGTGGTAGGCCTCAAAACGCTTATATGGATTGTATATTGATTTAGTGCCAAATCCTAATTGCGGTGTGTGGCCACAAC